>OZ022597.1:14235002-14380807 GCA_963669155.1 Arbacia lixula
CTCATTGATAGCAAATGAAATGACTAACCTGGGTCCAAATAAAGACAATCGGTCGGGTCGTCCGACCGACATACCTGGCTGCTACTGTAGATACTATTCATCTGTGACATGATCACGTTATACTGCAAGAAACAGACAAACAGGCATGTTCAGGGCAATATAACATGTTATAAGACAGGTTACAGAATGTAACCAATAGCAATCCCGTATGCGAGTCACGTGATTATGCTCTAATTTTACTCATTACTCCAGCCGTGCATTTTTGTGCATCAATGTGCATCACTGTGCATCACAGGTTAACCTTCGCTTAACCTGTCAACTTGCATGTGAGTTGGGAAGAGATGTCTTACTAGCATGACTATGACAGGGTTGATTGCATGATTGATGCTAAACGAGGATTGTCGATTACCCCCTCCCCCCCCCCCCCCCCCACCTCACCCCACCTCATCCCGCCTCATCCCGCCTCATCCCGCCTCATCCCACCCCTCCTTCCTCTTCAACCTATCAACATGCCTAGTATCTCTTTTTTTGTTGTTTTTTCTTTCAGTTCAAATGTCTCATCAGCGCCCTTTTTATTTTCACCTCACCTCATTCCGGTTTAAACATCGAACATGTCGAAAACTGAAGCTAAAATCCGTCTTGTGTAAGCGATTCTATGAATAAAATCTCTATCTCCTCTTTCCACTATTTCTTTTCCATTTTAACCCTGCAAGCGGATCAAATATCCCGAAAGAATACAAGCACAGTAGGGTTATGGAAAGTTCTACTTCTTTTCAAATAGTATTTCTCAGTGTTATCTTATCTATTGTTAATCCATTGTAAAAATCTCATCTCTACAAAGCACTTAAAAATTTATCTTTCAGAGTGGATCTCCAGAAAAAAAGCTACGTTTGTACAAACAAATAAATTCTTTTTACTGCATGAAAGAAAAGTCATCCCATGATGCACCGCGCAGCCTCATTTCAATTTTGTTCGCAGCAACGTCCACTTCCGGTCTACTATACTAGTGTATGGGACCGGAAGTGGACATGACTGGAACATAATTTTGGATGTAGCTATTATGCATTATTGGATGACTTTCCCCTATCTGCGGTATGGACCACTGCGACGTCTAGATGTTTGAACTCAGAAGGTAATAAGAGGCAGACATGAATAAGTATCCTTTTAAAATTTACCTTAATACATTGTTCTCGTCTTTCCCTTTTTAATGTCGGTTGTGCTGTTTCTCGTTTAACTTTTGCTGTATTGTAATGTTCTGTTCTTTTTTTTTTTTGTAACGGTGTCATTTTCACACAAGTTTTTTAACTTCCTTAATGACTCCGCCACTATGTAAGTTAATGTTTGTCTATCTCTTTATATTTTGTATGTTTTTTTACGTGTGGAAATAAATGAAATGAAAGCACATATTTATCCCTACTTCTTCCACTGTGGCGTTGTCGAGAGCGGACACGCCGATGTCGGAGATGACGTTGAGCTGGCGTTGAACTTCCTCGGGGAAGTCTGCAAGGACGTCATTAAACTCCTTGGCTCGCATAGCCTGTTGCTTGCTGAAAGCGGATGACTGAAGGCTAGCCTCAGTCTGTGTGTTGAGTAGCGGAGTAAGAGAGATACACATGCATAAGAGAAGATTGGAATGTTTTTTTTTATCAATGGTTTAACGCCCCCCCCCCTCCCCCCCCCCCCCCCCACCCCCCAAAAAAAAGAAAAAAAAAGAGGGAGGTGGAAACAGCTTGCAACTGACTAGACAAATGCAAAACATTAGTGAAAAAATAAACATGTCCACGTTTAACAAGTAAATATCAAGAAATAAATACAATATGGAGTATAGGCTACTGCGAATGTGCCCCCCCCACCCCACTTCTAAAAATCCTGGATCCGTCCTTGGGGTGGACTATCCCTTTAACACGTTAAACATTTGTGTGTCAGACTTAAAGAAAAATGGTTATGCTCCAGCAGTAGTAAACTGATCACAGTACAACTTTGGGTCTGGTAGGAGACGAGCTAAAATCAATGTCAAGATTTCCCTCACCGACTTCGCTGCGTTGTATTCGGTGAGGTTCGTGTAATACGCCCAGCTAGCCACCTGGCTGGCGTAGATCACTTCTTCTGCCGTCGAGTTGTAGTCCTCCAAAAACGCCAAAGCCTCTTCCAGGGTATCCCTGCGATGTCTTCCGGGCAGCTCCCCGACAAGTTGGCCCTCATTCTCGCTGGAGGCGCCCGGAGGACTGTACGCGGCCACGCAGCAAATAACCACAATTATTGTCAGAATTGCGACCAGAATTGGACGCAATCTTACCACACCCATGTTGCTTTCTTAGTGATCTTCGCGTAATATACTGATATAGGATTTGTTCAAAACAGGGAATCGTCCAACCAAGACCAACTGAACGCAGGCATGCAATTATCTTTAATAAGATCTCCCCAGATCTTGTTATGTCCCAAATTCCTTTGAGGGCTTCCGTGCTGCAAACAGGTATATAGTCTAATAAAATACGTGGTAATGCATTATCATGCCAGATTTTCCATATAACAGTTTATATCCCGCCCCTTTCTGTTTTCTCATTGCCGAACTTTGGACTTGACCATTCATTTGCAAAGAAACAAACTTATCGAGGCGCCTGAATGGGGAGGGTTGGTGGGTGAGGTGGGAGGGGGAGGGGGGGGGGGGGGTGGGGTCGATGATGACTTGATAAGTAAAATTAACGCTTGAATCAAATTGATACTCTCCACCACATCCAATAGAACCCCATTATTGAAACAGTCCACCTACTTCGACATGACAACCGAACTACATATGAATACTGCACTCTGCGTTACTGATGTGAATTTACGAGTTCATTACGCTCCAGCGTCCTTGATTAATTTAAAACCATATGTGAGAGTGACACACTTTTGTGTTAACACTTAAGTTATCATCGATAAAATTACACCTATAAAGGACTTGGATGATTTCATTATTTTCTGAAATGCGTGAACATGTAAATTACTTTAATAACAAATCTCAACTATCTCTTAAATGCGATTTGAAATATTATGCAAATCACTGTAAAATGTAACTATAAAACCAAAAAAAAAAAAACCCTCTTTTCTCAAAATCAACGCACGTATATATTTGAGATAGAATGTGGCTTACAATTGGCCCCTTTTGACTTCACTCCGTAATTTACCATTCTTTGTTTTGGTGCTTTAATTTGAGTGTGTATTTTTAATTATCGTTACTTTGAGGATTTGTTTAAGTCTGCTATGTAAATATGTTTTTCAAGGCATCTTTATGACCGTAGTAAAGCGAGTTGAACCCAATTAAAACCTTCGTCTCCTTAAATCATTGCTATCATTCAAAATTTACACGACTTGCCATTGTATTTCTTTAAGGGCTAACATCACCTGCAACAGCGAAGATTTATGTTAAATTTGTAATGAAAAATCACAGTCGTGGATTAAAAATGTCACATGTCTATCACTTCTTTATGGGAGAGCGGTCTTCATATTTACATTTCAAACGAGGAGCATCTTCGATCAGGAAATTGTCAATCACGATATGGCAGCTTGTAACAAATTAACTTGCTTGCTATAGCTACAGCATTTTCCGGCGTTGCAATTCATCGAGACCGGGACTGGCTGATGGTTTACCAATTGATGAGGCGTTTCCTCTCCTTTACTTCATTTAGATGTATCAATATGACATATGTCATCACAACCATCATTGCGTCCGTCATTCCCTCTGGTTATTTGTCGATGAGATTATGTTTCACGAGATGAGAACGATTTACTTTCCTTTCAGTCGTCAACAAGAACAGTTTCGTGATTTCTATCTTATTGGATAGATATTACCAAGAGATCTTCCCCTAGATAACAGCTTTCTGTAATTGCTACACAAAGCGTTTTATGAATTCAAGAATTTCAACCATTGCTGCTTTTTTTTTCTTTCCGTCGATCCCGTTATCGTCTTTATTAAGATCGCGATGTCATTAGGAACGTTCTAGCATTGGCCATTTCCATTGACTACTTGTCGATGCGGGACTAGCATCATAAGCTCATAAACTTTACTTTTCACATCTGTTGTCATGGAGAACAGAGCTTTTAATTTTCCCGCATCGTTGCGTCTTTTCACTCAACGCATTGCAATCATCATGTACAAATGTGTACAAATTACTAGATAAGTATCCACACTGCCATGGGTTCTACAGAAAGTCCACTCGATATTCAAGATTACACTAACGATGAAAAAATCGTCAGCATCTTTCTCACATCGCTTTCAGCGCTCTTGATACTCGTATGCAATCCGTTCACCTTCTTCGTTCTCCGAGGATGTAGGGAGTTGTTCCATGAGACCACCCGTCTGTTTCTAGAAGCGCTCGCTGTTACTAATTTTCTGTCTGGAATAGCGACCTACCCCTACACCATCACCACCGTGTGGGATCCACCAGCTACACCCGGAGTTCTTTATAGTGTTCATTGCGCTTTAAGGTATGGTGTCCTCAATCTAGCTTTGATACAAACACTTGCCATGCTCTGTTGCATCAATTTGGATCGTTTCTTTATGATAGCGTTCCCGCTTCAGTACCCGGTTGTAGTTACAGTCAGACGCGCCAAGGTGGTAATAGCTGCTTCGATCGGCGTCTCTATCACAAGCTCGTTCGCTCTCTGGCCAATACCAGGTTTCCCTTTTACGGATGCTACTTGGACAGCCTGTACTGCTTCGGACAGTCAACTAACCTCTGAGGAAACATGGGATACTGCCAGATCATATGTTCAACTGTGTCTCGTGTTGATTCCTATCCTTCTAACTATTGTGATTATAGCGTCCACCAACGTTGGGATGTTAGTTATAGCTCGGCGCCAAGCGCGGGTCGTGGCTAGAGAAGGCGCCGTTCGGGATGGGCACGAGAACCCGAGAAATGTCCTTCGGCTCAAAGGAGTGTGGATGGTGGTCGTCTTGAGTGCCTTCTCGTTCATAGGCCTAGGGACATGGCTAAGCAGCATGTTCCTATCCCCTTATGATATGGCGTGGTCCACTTACAAGAGATGGGTGATCTTCTTCAGCGTCCTCACGCTATCTCACCATTGGTGGAATGGCGTCATCTATCTCCTTACCAACCCTGTTTTCAGAAAGGAGGCCTTCCGGCAGTTGAAAGTGATTTACGGGCTTCGACGAGAATGACATTATGAGACATCAGGGCCATATGGGTTTTCAAATATTGTAACTCACCACTAATGGTAACTATCATGGCAACAGCCAATAAGCTCTCATTATTGCACCTAATGCCGTTAATGTTACCATTGATGGTAAGTTACCATGATTGAAAATTCTATGTAACATCGCTCAGGGGTCATATGTATGAAACCTTTACTAAACTTAGTTGCTAAAGAGCATTCAGCTACATGCACTTTTAGTAACTAACTAGGCTTAATACATGTAGTAAGGTTTCATGAATATGGCCCCTGGGCCACATCTTATAAAGAATTGCGATTGATCGTAATTTGACTTACAATTGATAACAACCGTAATCCTCTGTACATTAAACGAGAGGAGCCTGGATTTCCGATCGATTTAAACCAATCGCAAGTCTTTATAAAAGAGCTGTACTCAGCTGTCAAACTGCCGCCGCCGCAGTAGACAGCTACGAACATACGTACAAGCCCCATTGTGCAGCATTTTGCCAAGTGCAAAAAGTAAGATACCTCATCGTAGTCAAGAAACTAGTTTCTTCTTGTTCATTGCAACTTGATATGTTTGGGTTTGTTATTGGTTTTATATGAACAAATGTTTGGTGTTAATTAGATACTACAATAGACTACATATTAAAGATTACAACATTGTTGATATGTTTTGGTTTATATGTGAGCGTGGGGCACAATCTGTCCAACTCGTTAAATGCCAATCTTCTCACTGAATAAGAAGCTATTAATATTCAATAGGATCCGTATTAAAAAAAAAGAAATATATATGTTTTAAAACGACATATTTCAAACAATAGGTTGAAACAATATTATTTCTTCCGCCTCTCTCACACACGTACACATATTCATTTTGGGTCTAGGGGCATAGGAAATGTCGATCATTTTATAAGCTGCAACAACAACACTTTGTGTGGAATCGTGACCTAGCCGTTCTATTTACCATGGGCGGCTTGCGTTGCCAGATAGGTACGTGGTATAAGCGTAATATGTGGTATGTATTCACGATTCTATCATACCAACGTACAACATTATCTTGTAATACTTCAAATATTATCTCCGAAACATATTATATTAAATATTGACTTTACATTATTCATGTTGATTCGATGACGCTACGAACTTGGCCTTTTGTTACGCGGACAACATTTCAAACAATCCCTTTTAAATGTTATCCGCGTAACAAAAAACCGCAATCGTAGTGAGAATAGACAAAAAGTTTGACCTTTGAGAGGGGTGTGTATTCTGTTCAAATACTTAAGTATAGAATTCAGATGATGCCTGACGAATATATTTATCTTTGTGATGTGACGCATGTTTATTCTTAGATACGGTTTACAGCTAAGGTAATAAATTGTAGTTTTAAGGAGACGAGTAATGATGAACAAAATGAAAAACGATTTGTCCTAGTATGTCCTAGTTTGACAAAAAGAAGCAAGTGACACTTGAAATATGTCCAAAATTAAGGGGGAAACCCCTTATAACAGAAGAAACTTGGATAATGCAGGTATATTAGGTATTTCAATACGAACTCCTATCCATGTTTTACAGTCCAAAGGTGCCCAAAGTGTGTTGAAAATGTCTCCTTTATTTTTATTAGAATATATGAAATATGTGCAATTCTTTACTTGCTTCCTTTTGTCAAAGAAGAGCAGTATTGGATTTATTTATCGAGAAGGATGTTCCCATCTTTTAGAAGAGATCAGGGAATTTCAGTTGTAGACGGAACTGTCGTGGATATTATGACCTTAAAGGTACATTTCACCATGTCAATAAAACAGAAAAATATTTAAAATGGCTAAAAACGGTTAAATGGAATCCATTGGAACACAATAGAGTGCCGAAGAGGTTTCGTCATATCCAATGTTATGCAGGTTGCTGGTTCTAAACAACATCGCTCAGGTGAGAGTTCCACTGGTCCGACATTGTCTAGCGGGCTAGTGTCATGTACTTGTTGTCTATTAGGGTGGAATTGTTGTGAATAGGACTCAAAATGCTCCCCCCCCCCTCACACACACACACACACACACACACACACACACACACACACACACACAAACAAAGGCTTTCTGGCCCGTATCCTCAAAAGAAAAGAGGTTTAATGCAAACAGTGTACTAAACGTGGACTAACTTTGTGGGACGCCAAATATAACAAAATGAAATATTCTTTGGGATTCAATATAATTGATTTTGTCCTCGTTATTACTTTGGTTCATTGAATTTGTCCACATAATAACTACAGCGAATAATTGAAACCACCCACTGTTGAATCTGTGATGAAAATCAATGAATTTGTGTCTGCATCAGATTTTACGCCCTTTAAAGTTGGTCTACGTTCAGCACGCGGTCTAATTTAAACCACGGTTATCATGGTTATATGGGCCTTTGTCTTCTTGTGTATATCTCGCCCACTCTCCCTCACCCTCTCGTCCTCTCCCTCTCCCTCACCCTTTCGTCCTCTCTCTCTCTCTCCCTCTCCCTCACCCTTTCGTCCTCTCTCTCTCTCTCTCTCCCCCCCTGCCCCCCCTTTCTCCCTGCCCCCCCTCTCCCTCTCTTTCTCTCTCTCTCCCTCCCATCACCCTTTTTCTCTCCCTCTCTCTCTCTCCCTCTCCTCCCCTTCTCATCCTCTCTCTCATTCTTTCTCTTTCTTCCTTCCGTCCTCCTTTCTCTCTCTCTCTCTCTCTCTCTCTCTCTCTCTCTCTCTCTCCCCCTCTCCATTTCTCCATCTCTCTCTCTCCCCTCCCCCTCTCTACTCTCTCTCTCATCCTCTGTCCATCTCCGCCTTTAATTTTTCTTCTCTCTCTCTCTCCCTCTCTCTCTCTCTCTCTCTCTCTCTCTCTCAACATTTTATTTGTTACTTTGTAATTATTCTCTTGTATAACGCGGGCCCATACTCGACCGTGCAAATCACCCCCCCCCCCCCCCACACACACACACACACAAACACCCGCACCATCCCTCTCCACCTCCTTTTCTCTCTCTTTCTTGTTTAAAGATCGAAATTTAGGATTTAATTTCCGCACAATATAAACACACTTTATCTGATGCAAGAATACAACAAAAACGACAATTTAACATAAGTTTCGTAATGTACAATACAATCGTAATAACGTAAATACAATACTATAATTTTGATGAATATCATGAATATGATCGATGTCATGTACAACGGTGATAATATTAGCAATAATTCATGATTACAATTCTGGACATATTGAAATAATAGATATGAATACGACACTTGATATAAAATGTTAAGTTCTACGCATTGTCTTTTTGTGTCTAGCCTGCCCGAACGTTCACCATATCCAATCGGGAGGGAAGACTTTACTTGTCTAAAAATGTCATTTGGGTTGTCCTGTCTTGCTAGTCCATTGTTCATCCATTTACCCCCGTCTCCAACCCCACCCCACCCCATCTCCCCTCTCCACCATCTGCTTTGCTCTCTCCCTCTATCTTTCTCTCTCCCCCTTTCTCTCCAATCTTCCTTTCCCTCGAACTTCCGCTTTACTCGCTACTGTCTCCTTGTTCTTATTCAGCTACTTATCCCTCTCTCACTACTCCCCCCCCCTCTCTCTCTCTCTCCTATCCCCCTTTTCTCTCCCTCTTCCTTTCTCCCTTTCTCTCACCCTCTCTCTCTCTCCCTCTCTCTCTCTCTCTCTCTTCCTCTCTCTCTCCCTCCCACCCCCTTTTGCTCTCCCCCATCTCTCTCTCCCATCTCCCTTTCCCTCTAACATCCCTTTTTTGTCTTTGTTCTAATTCCCTCACTCTGCCTCTTCCCCCACTCACACATACATTCCTCGTTCTCCACTCTATCTCTCCTCCTCTGTCCATCTCTGTCTTTGTTGTGTTTCTGATCTGAAAAATAATTTGCTACAATTTTACTGTATTCTTGTCCCTCGCATGGCGGAAGATGATTTATAGTCTTTGTTCATAATAATTAGACGTCTTTTTCACCTTCAAACTTTGTTCTTATTTACTCAATTTATTATCTCTTTCTAACTCTAACCCTCTATCTCTATCTCCGTGCCTCCCACTTTTTTTCTCTCTCTCCCTCCATCTCCATCTCCATCTCTCCCTCTCTCTCTGTCTCTCTCTCTCTCTCTCTCTCTTTCTCGCTCGCTCTCTCTCTTTCTTTCTCTCCCTCCATCCCACACACACTCTCTCTCTCACTCTGTTTCCTCCATCTACTAGTATCTATATATCTTTGGTTCTCTGATCGACGTGCTGTGTGCTACAACGTCATGGTCTTCTTGTCTCTCGCGTGACCATGGTGGCCAAACATCCGGCCGAGAAGTGAAGACTTTGTCCCAAACTTATACATCTTGGCTTCCCTGTAGATCTCGTGAAACAGGTCAACCACTTGTTGGTGAGAGTCGGCTGCCGAGATCTCCACGTACGAGCAGCCCAAGTCCTTGGCGAATTTCTCCCCTTTCAAAATAAAAAGAAGAAAGAGAAGAATAACAAAAAGACAACAATTAATGCCAGTGACCTCATTTGGGGGCCAAGGGGTGGGGTCGGAGTGGAAATATTAGAACTGAAGATGCTGTTCGGATTTCCTTCTTTCTTTAAAAAAGAGAGCAAAATAAATTTGTATGTGGTTAATAGAGAAATGTGAGATCGGGAAAGAGGGAGAGAGGGAGAGAGAGAAAGAGAGAGAAAGAGAAAGAAAGAGAGAGAGAGATAGAGAGAGAGAGGGGGGAGAGGAGGGAGAGAGAAAGGAGAGAGAAAGTGTGTGTGTGTGTGTGTGTGTGTGTGTGTGTGTGTGTGTGTGTACCATGGTAACATAGCTTCACATCCAATCAATAAAAGGGTTTTCATAGATGCTGCGATTGGGGAGGGGGAGGGGAGGGGGGGGGGGGGTAGAGAAGAAGAGCAGCGTAGATTCTTGTGTGATTTTCTCCACTTTCTAAAAAGTAAAAAGCAAAATTACACTAATGAATGGCAGTTACTGGTGTTTGTCAAAGGACCGTTCGGTGTATCACACTTAATATATCTTCTGGATCAGTGGACTTTAATTCCTTCTCACACCTGTAAATCCACTGACAACTGCCATCACAATGTCATTGATACTGCATGATGTTCCTGACATATCAGATACGATGTGGGTTGACATGTGCGATTCACAAGGAGCACTGAAACACACATATTGCGTAGTCCAAATCTTACCCTAAAACTAAATCTCATTACATTATGTTAAGTTTTATTCCAAGAATAAATGAAATGTCACACAACCGTCTGCTAACAAATTTGACATCCTTCGACTTTATGATGTAGGAGTTTCAGCTTGATCTGAGTTTTAAGTGTTTTTTGATGATTTGTTTTTGAAGTGTCAAAAGTGTTTTTTTAACACCTAGTATTTGATTGCTGGTTGCACCTACCTTCCTTAGTGCTGACTTTTCGGGCGTGCATGAGGTCTGCCTTGTTCCCGAGCACCATGACAGCTAACGGCACGCTCTTTGTGTGACGTAGCTCCTCCAACCCAACCCTGAGTCGCTGTAGCGCCCTCATGCTGTGAGTATCAGTTATGGAGTAGACGAGGAGGAATGCGTCGGCCCACTGCACTACGTCATCGGAGAGGAGATTCTGATGTGGTATTCCCAAAAACGAACTTCAGTTTTGATTTAAATTCTGGCTTAAGTCTCCTATGATCCTAAACTGAGATTGACCGATTGATGCAGTTTTTGACTTCAGTCAGTTTTCAGATTACCAACTGATTTAGCTAAGAGAGTTGTGGGGCTCGTTGCATAAACCTCCCAATAATGGTAACTATTACGGTAACATAGCTTGACAGCTAATCAAATACAGGGCTTCATATACGTTGCAATTGGTAGCAAATATGCCATCAATGGTAAGTTTTAGGCAACAGGGCATTGGACTTACGTTTTCCTTAGATAACCACCGCGGGGATAACAGACAAAAGAACGTTAATTAAAACCATAATCATAATTGCCTTTATTGGCATAATGGCCTAAATTTACAAAGCAGGGTTCGATTTTACCCAGAAATTAAAACTGTTATGATGTAAATAGTTCTAATTTTAATTCAAATTCATTAATTTCAATGCACTTCAAAATTCAATTTAATTGTGCGTTAATACCTCTGGTCCCATGTCAAGTATCTCCATGGAAACAAGATCGTTGTCGATTTTCGCTTGGTGATGGTACCTACATTCTGCACCAGAAATAAAAAAAACAACATTATACACGCAATATAAAAAGGAGCTATAAACACAGTATTTCATTACGAGGACAACATTTCACAGAATCCCTAGTAGGCCTCCATAATGAGTAATTACACGAGAATACATTGATTCTTACGCTAGTTTGTTCTATTAAACGTTTGTGTGCCAGATGAATAGCTGCCCTATGTGACCTGCCTGTTTTACTTGTAAAAAGGGTTTACAGAATGTTACTCAAATGGTTGTGACCTGCCTGTTTTACTTGTAAAAAGGGGTTTACAGAAAGTTACTCAAATGGTTGTGCCCGGCCTGTTTTACTTGCAAAAAAGGGTTTACAGAATGTTACTCAAATGCTTGTAACCTCCCTGTTTTACTTGTAAAAAGGGTTTACAGAATGTTACTCAAATGGTTGTGACCTGCCTGTTTTACTTGTAAAAAAGGGGGTTTACAGAATGTTACTCAAATGGTTCTTTAATCTTTTCCCAGGACTTAGTTTCTTTCAACAAAAGAAATCAAATCAAATCAATGAGAAAAACGTGAAGCCTGACTTTGACAGTCACGTGACTTGACTCTGATGGCATAGTCGTGGGTATGTTGCTGTATCCTGGGCATTCCCTGCATCATGAAGGTTCAAGTCTCATTATGGCGCTTGTTTTCTTTAACTGCATACATTATCCACTTTGCTGCTCTTCACCCAGAAGTGAAACTTGGTACTTGGTGGGAAGTGAATGAGTATGTGAACGATCTTGACCAAAGGCCGTTAGCGTGAAGCGAGCAAGACCTCCCCCCCCCCCCCCCCCGGGAGTGGAGATGGTGCACATGTTTGTGTGCATGATAATGATCTTTTACCATAAGGGGGCTCATACACCTTCAGAGAATAAATAGGTATGAAAGGGAGAAAGGCTCGTATTCGCAACTGTGGTTTAACTTAGGCCGCGTACTAAACGTTGACTAACTTTATGAGGCGCACCATATATCATCCGCTGCTGTCATGGAATCTTCATTTCCTTTACAGAATCACAACAACATTTCTGTGAGGACAAACTCAATATACCATAGTGATTGCGAGGAGAAAATCTACGATATTGAATCAAATATAATATTTCATTTGTTTTATTCGGCGCACCATAAAATTAGTCTAGGTTTGGTATACTGCTTGGTACCTCTGTTCGGAATACTAGTCATAGGGATTACGGAGGTATGAAACTGGGAAGAGAATGAAGAGGTATAACAGAGAGAAAAGGCGATTTAACCCCAATGACTCACCCGTCTCTTGCCCGTACTCGCCGATAAACCGCTTTGTAAGGTACCGTACCGTGATCGCTGATGAGGAGGAAAATCGACGAGAAACCAAGGCAAGGGTGACGAAAAGAAAATGAAGAAGAAAACAGCCACATGAAAGAAACATATTTGTGAAAATCGGTCAAACGAAACGAAAGTTATTAGATTAGTTGACGTCACGTGTGAGATGCTCTCCCATATGTTGTGTACATTTTTTTCTGTTGAAAATGTAAATTTTCTCTAAAGGATATCAACCATTTTAACTGTGTGTTTGATATACCATAAGACACATGTTTCTACACACACACACACACACACCACTCCCCCCTCCCCCCTCCCCCCATACTGTCTACGCCACGTACAGAGTGATTAAACCCCAGTATCGACGTGTTTACCTGAAGTAATTTGAAAGACATTTCCCCGCTCACGTTCCCACTCGTTCAATCTCGTTTCATTACGATTCGACTCGGGTTGTCTGCCAATTCTCGCACGAACGACACATAAACATTCCAGGTGTCTATGGTACTTCTACAATGATGCCAATGAGTCACATGGAGATCATAACCCCCCCCCCCCCCCCCTCCCCTCCCAGATAATACAGTCATAGCATCACGGTAGTTTTCAGGAAAAGTGAAAAGTTATCCTTGTTTACGTTTGAAACGCCGCGACCGAAGTCCACTTTCATAATGTATTACAGTGCCAGCGGCGCGGGGGACGCGTTGCACGCACTGATAGCGTTACGGCGGACAATCGCTGACCTCTGTTTTCGCAGAGCGGAGAGCCCGGGTGTAAGTTGCACTCGGTCTGAGGGCAACAGAACCGCGAAATCAGAAGATCAATATGATTTCGCTTAAAATCAGTTTCTAGCTCTAATATCGTGAGAGAAATTCTTAGGGCCTACATATTCCATCTTAAAGTTAAGTTGGTTTTAATCAAAGCAGAAAGATAAAAGAAAAAGGAAATTTGAAAAATCCAGGTGGATATAACGCAATCGCGAATGCACAAGAGCATCTTCCATGAATATTGAGAGGCGGAACCAACGCTCCTTCAAAGGGATGTTGATTCCTAACCATGTGTACAGTTCAGCCTTCGCTGATGAACTAGTAGTTTTGTCACGAAGTTAGCAATTATAATGACCTATCATAAAATCCAGGTGGACACGACGCAATCGCGTATGAATCGTATTGTTAAGAGCAGCTGTCAGCATGAATATTGAGTGGCGGAACGAAAGCTCGTTCAAGGCGATGGATGTCCATCCATTGGTGAATCTAGCGGACGAACAATCAAAAGAATCTGGAAAAATCACTGAACCATAACTATTATCTAGCTCCGCACGACCGGTGAGAGGATTAGGTAATTTTCCCAATATCTAAATTCTTATAAAGTTTGCTATTATATATTGTATCTCACTGGTTAGCTCAGTAGGTTGAGCGTCGGGCTGTTAACGCGAAGGTCGTGGGTTCGAGTCTGGCACTAGACCCTTTAAATCCTTTTGCTTTTCTTCCGTTGATTTGGAATTGTAGTTTATACGCTTAAATTCCCTAGCATCAGCACAGACGGTATTATGGTCGAGAGGTCTAATGCGCCGGGAGTGCTTTCACACTCGTGCCTCGTACGGGTTCGAATCTCGTCTAACTGCAATAAAGGTTCAAGGATTTTTGCCGGTATGGCCCGGTATGATTGGGATCAGCCTTGTTTCCTCCCCTAAAGAGTTAGCTAGGCCCTTCGGGTTTAGAGTTCCAGGAATGCACGGGGAGACAAGTTTTGGGCCGATCGCTATATCAGAAGGGCACTAATGGTAGTCGGTAAAAGGTCATTGAGTTGGCCCCAAGTCACGACACCTGAACGCCTGGCAACAATTGCGTATTTTTTTTCTTAACTTGTTGTTTCTTTCAAATTCTAATCACAATAAGCAACCATCTCGTGATCTTTTCTCTTTTTTTTTTTTAATTTTAATCTCTTATAGCAATTAGCTTAGTTGATGTGAATTAGATAACAGAAAATCATTAATCAGACACCCAACCCCTAAAATCAAATCTAAAATGTACTTTCAAAATGTCTAGGCCTTTGACCAGGAAGGTAAAACGCGCAGTCACCCTTATTGTTTGCTGATTGTTTAAGAAAACAAAAATCTTTTTTTTTTTTGGAAGGTAACTACTGTAATTAATTCTCAAATGAAAACTGCTAAAAAAGCAACGCCACTTAAAATCCGGTTCTCGGCTTTCTTCTATTAAAAAGATTGTGAAATGGTAACTAACTTTTCAACACTTACCATGATTTCGCTAAAGTTGTGTGTCCGTCTGTATACTTGAAATCCCTTTTCCCGCGACTTTCCACTCAACGGAGATATGATTTTGTCCAACCGAATGTCAACTTTTTTAACACCAAGTATTACGTGTGAGAAGAGGCACACGTGGCATACAAAAGGTTAAGGGTTAAATGGGGGTGAAGGTGCAAGTCGTGTTTATGAGGTATGTACGTGTTTTCTTTCATGTTTATGTTGGCACGTTCATGCTTCGCCACTGCCTTGGTATGTGCGGTATTCTCACACACTCTCTCGCTTCTGTCACGTGGGATCGTAGCCTGGCTTCCAGGCTGTGGGACTTTTCTGATCCCAACAGAAAAATTAAGTCTGCTACTCCAAGACTAGTCATTACATCATTTTCCTTTTTTACCACTCAAGGGGACCTGGAGAAGGAATATAGTATGAGTATTCTACTGCGGTCAGACCCCTTTATTGAATAGTTTGAAATAAAAATGCGCTACAGGCTAAAAGCTAGGCTAAGAGGATGGCAAAACAATAACAGCATGATGTATTCCTGGCTTGTAGTACACAAAAGGGTTGAGCGAAACTACTAAGAAAACATATTTTTTTTTCACTCATGAGTCATGACTCATGAGCCACACAGTGTGATGACTAGCGACAGTGCTCGGATATCAGAAGAAAACATTATTGTTATTTAACTGCAGTTGATTTTGGCTTAAGAGAAGATATCAATGATGAATACTTGGGAAATGGAAACAAGATCATGACCACAAAACGTGATATGATGGAATGATACATTAAGATGATAAAAAACATACGTGATGCAATGCGGAGCGTGTTTTTTTTTTTTGTTACGTTATTAACATCAATATCAGAGGCAGGGTAGCCAATATGCAACAGTCATGAAACTCAGCAGGAATCGGCAGTATACCTTTACAATAACTTGTATAAAATCTCAGTAACAGCCTCATAGACCTTTTCAGAAAAAATGACAAAATTATCCTTTTTTACGTTTCAAACAACATAGCGAAACATAGTTTGTATTCATAATCGTACCTCCCTTGTCAGTGCACGATGCGACAGGACGCGGGCATTGTGCACTGTGGTGCACAATTGGCATTAACATGGTAGGCCAATGGGGTTTACGAGGCTTGGTAATGTAATGGTTAAAGGGAATATATTGTACTGGGAAGTCAAAAAGTCTTCAAAAGGGTGATCGTGAGCAATCAAATTGTTCGGACCGAACATTCTGAAGATTTCTGATTTAATCACTAATTACTCCAAATGTGGATCATTTGAGGGCAAACAACTTGCAGCATGTTTTTAAAATGGATGATACATGAATTTAAGACCACTGGCAAGAAGATTGCTCACTATCACCATTTGAAGGCCTTTTTGTCTCTTTCCAGTACAGTATATGCACTTTAACTCTCTCATTACCATTGACATGGAGATATGTAGTATGCCAATGGGGTGTTGAAGGCTTGGAAATACAAGGGTTAATTAAAGCATTGTAAACATATTACATCCCTCTGCATACATGGTATAGCATGTCGGGAGAGAGGAAAATAAGAGATGGCTCGGGTAACCATCATCATGATCATGCCTATATTTACGTGTCACATGTGTCTTTTCACAAGAAAAACACACGTCCATCCCATAAAACAGCAGCTTATCTTACACGCAACGGCTTTAAAGGGATAGTTCACCCTGAAATTGATTTCAATAAAAAGCAGAAATGATTAAAGACACACATAGATGAAGGTTTGACGAAAATCCATCAAAGTTTCAATTTTAGGACGTCATGTGCGAGGTGCACTCTCTCTCTCTCTCTCTCTCTTTATCTAATGTTGTGATTCCACAAGTTGCTGTATTTCTGTAGGAATGGATTAATTTCTCGTATGTGTAAAAACTTGGTTCTGATGATGTATTAATCGCACAGGTAAAAGGATGCATATCCTTTAGAGAAAATTGATATTTTCTACAAAAAATGTACACAACGCACCTCGCACTTGACGCACAGGGTGAACTATCCCTTTAAGCACTGCTTTCCCCGAGCAGCTTTTCCCATTCGCGGAAAAAACGGAATTTCGACGGACGTTCGGGTTGAGATCATATTGCGCGAAATGAATTCTCGTCAGGAGAAATTACGTCTTTCAAGACGAAACCATTAATACACTCCGTGGAATCCCACGTCACACACATGTCCCTGCTAGTAATGTGTGTAAGCGTCAGGCTAGGATGAAGCAGCGAGGATTGACTGGTTGGCCCCACCGTAAGCACTGGATATGCTGGTTCTCGGTTCTTGTACATTACGCTCTACCATCACTTCCCAACTTTTTTTTAATGATTGTTACCTCCCTATAATCCCACCCTTTCCCTTCCGCCCCACCCTCCCCGTCTCCCTCCCTCCCTTCCTCTGCACTCTCTCTCTCTCTCTCTCTCTCTCTCTCTCTCTCTCGCGCGCGCGCGCGCGCGCTCTTTATGTTTATTATCTATTTTTATCTGTCCCTCCCCCCTCTCTCTCTATCTCTCTCTCTCTTTTGCACCCCCTTCTATCCGTATCACTATCTCCTCCTCCCCTACCTTTTTCTCCATCCGCCTCTCTCTCTCTCTCTCTCTCTCTCTCTCTCTCTCTCTCTCTCTCATTCTCGTTCTCTCTCACTCTCTCCCTCTCCGTCCCTTCTCCATCCCTAACATGTCGTTACCCCCCCCCCTCTCTCATCCCCCATCCCATCCATGTCCGCCTCCTCCTCTCTCCAATCGCGCCCCCTCCCTCATCACCCACATACACACACAAAACACAACACCCTTCTCTCTCTCTCTCTCTCTCTCTCTCTCTCTCTCTTGTTTTGTTCTCTCTCATCTCTTTGTCCTCTCTCTCCCCCCCATCGCGCGGCGCTCTCTCTCTTTCTTTTTCTCTCTCTCTTCTCTCTCTCTCTCTCTCTCTCTCTCTCTCTCTCTCTCTCTCTCTCTTTCTCTCTCTCTCCCTCAAAACACTCTCTCAGCTTCTCAGTGTACTCTTCGGAAAATACCCACCTCTTTCAATCGATCAATATACCAAAAACACGTGCTTCTCATTCACATTTTTGCGTCGCATTAAGACCATAATCTTGTATGAACCATACTCAAACATCAGAAAGTTACACTTGTATGTGGGACATAGTTCGTCTTATATCTAACCTAATATTGTTTCATTGGACGTATAGTGAATATCTGATGACAGTCAATGGCAGTGCTGTGAGGGAGAATGTGCTTTCCTACTATAGACCTGTGAGGGATACAAAAGGAATAATTTTCGTCAACATTCTCACTTCTGACTTTGCCCTTTATTTGGGAGTACTTCGTATTCCACGATTGTGTAATCGTAGCAAATGTCATACGATGTGAAAAGGGATAATCAAACTTTGTAATGACACCACAGTCACATATGATGATGAAGTAACAACCGATATATTAACCCTCAAACTTGACTTGCATTTTTTTTAGGGGTATTTATTATGATACATCCCTTTAACCCGGTCCAGCTGGTCTCTCCACGCATCGCGGGGCGGCTACTCCCCCGGGAAATAACGGCCTCCACCCGATGCCACCAGCTACGACGGCACTCACAAAGGGTTTCTTGAAACGATATTTTGCACCACATTCTAATCTACATTAAAGGGTCCCTGCAATCAAAATGCATGTTGACTTATGTTGATTCAACTTAATATGCATATCACAAAATCAGTAACGGCTTAATGGAAATATGTGTCCTTTGTTTTAAAATAATTTTTCTATATTTTTTCTCAGCACTGATAAGCCCCGACTCCAAAAATATCCTCCAACTCAAGATTCTTGTTGTGACATCATCACAGGTATAAATTAGCAAGATAATAGACATAATTTATGCACAAACTAAACATTGCAATGACTACCTGCAAGTGTTTATAATGTCATCGCATGTTTATACAATTTTTTTCCCCTTGGCATAGCTAGCACATTTCTGACATAAGGAAACGATTATTCCCACATGAAAGGTTGTTAGGTTGTATTGTGTGAAGACATGTGCTGCTCTTGTTGGCAGGTGGGGGTAGTCATTGCAGTGTGTAATTTGTGCATAATTCTGTATATTATCCTGCTAATTTTTAACTTTGATGACGTCACAACAAGAATCTTGAGTTGGAGGAAATTTTTGGAGGCGGGGCTTATCAGTGCTGAGAAAAATATAGAAAAAATTATTTTAAAACATAGGACACATAATTCCATTGAACAGTTAGTGATTTTGTTAAATACATGTTAAGTTGCATCAACAGACGTTAACATACATTTTGATTACAGGGGACCTTTAAGCGCTCTTCTGTCTTTCAACCCTACACCCTAGCCCTCGCCGGTGACACAATTCAGTTTCACACATCAATAAAATTCTCCGCTCCGCATAAAGGGGAAAGTCATCCCATAATTCAGCGACATCCGGATCTTTGTATGCAGTCAAATCTGCTTCACGTCTCATGATTTCATGTAATTCAGTGTAATTTAGTATTCAAGAAATATAGTCCAAAATATACCGTGGGTTCATTGTCAATAATGTAGCATTTTATGTATGTTTATGTTCATGTGATATCACGGTCCGTTTGAGTATATTTATGCTATATCATTCTTTGTTTATGTATTTAATCGTGTAACAGTGGAAGAGAAATTTCCTTTTAAGGATAAATAAAATATATACCATGTATACTATAAATTGTAATATAGACTGGCAGCGGATATGACTGAAAACTAATTTTGAATCTGACTGTGCAGTGCTATCTCGGACAACTTTCCACTTTATGCGGTATGGTTACGTCAATGTCCCCGTCTACTGATATCTTTCAGCCTGCTTTATAAGAAAGCAATCTTTTGACAAGTATGAGAACACTTCCCGTGCATAAATTAGAGCCACGTCGTCCAATAAATGGGCAAGCTTTGTGGCGCTAGTAATTTAGTTTATGGAGCAAGATAGCACGTATACACTTGCCATGCACAAAGTTAGGGTTTTGTCGTCCACACATCAGGCAAGCTTTGTGGTGCTAGTAATTTAGTTCATGCAGCAAGAAAATATAATTGCAATTTAAGTATATTATTAATTTAGTCTGATATTTTATTTTACGAAAATTGCATAAGGTTACTCCAACTAGCACCAGTTAGTATTGGTTTTATTCCCAGTCATCCTGCATCGTCAAAAACAGGTAAATTCTAATAGGCAGTAAACAGTAATGTTTCCAATAATTTGAGTAGACTAACATGAACGGAAATAAAGTATGGATTGAAAGCGATATTTCGTCGGGGCTTATTAAGAATCAGTATGCTCGGGCAGGCTCAGTTTGAATCCATTCATAATGCGGTGAACCTGTGTCCAAACTGGTGCACTGGATACCAATGCATGGAGAAGGAGACCCCAGGACAAATGTAGAAGAATGTGCTAACGTATCTAGACGTAGTAAAAAAATAGTTCGCCCTGACATTAAGTTGGTTTAAATAAAAGCAGACACATGAAAGAAACATATCAGTGAAGGTTTGATGGAAATCCACCGAAGGATAAAAAAAGTGATGGATCTATTAAAGTTTTGATTTTGTGACGTCACGTGCGAGGTGCTCTCCCATATGTTGTGTTCAATTTAATTTTAAAATGTGCGTTTTCTCAAAAGATATGTATCCTTTTATATGTGAATTTGATCAATCATTAGATATGCGTTTTTACGCACATACCTGTTTGAAAAAAAAAATCGTTCCGTGGTCAAAAACAGAAAAAGAGCAATTTATGGAATTATGCTGTACACAACATATGGGAGAGCATCTTGCAGTGACGTCACAAAGATCAAAGCTTCTTATCCTTTGACAGATTTTCGTCAAACCCTCACTAGTATGTTTCTTTCATGTTTCTGTTCTCATTAAAACCAGCTTATCTTACTATGAACTATCCCTTCAATCGGTTTTCAATCTCTATAGAACAGAATCTTGTCTTGTAGAGTGAAAAAAAAACCTATCCCTTTAAAGGGCATATACTGCACTGGGAAGGCAAAAAAGCCTTCAAAATGTAATTGTTAGCAATCGTCTTGCCAATGGTTTTAAATTCATGTATTGTCTATTTTAGAAGCTTGCTGAAAGGTATTTGCCCTCAAATGATCCACATTTGGAGTAATTAATTATTAATGATTAAATTCTTAAAATGTTCGGCCCGAACATTTTGAGGGTTTGTGATTTAATCACTCATTTCTCCAAATGTAGATCATTTGAGGGCAAATAACTTTCAGTAAGCTTCTAAAATAGACAATACATGAATTTAAAACCATTGGCAAGAAGATTGCTAACAATTACATTTTCAAGGCTTTTTGCCTTCCCAGTACAGTATATGCCCTTTAAGATGAAAACAGAACTGGACAGTGACTGACAGCATCGTAACCATGGTAACAGCGACGCAAGACAGAAGATTGTGGAGAGCCATCTCATGGATCGAGAATGCCACTCAAACTAAGCATTATGCACTCAATCTCTTTATGTGGAATGTCCTCAACCAATCCCCCCTATAGGTGCGTTCATATTTGCCGACATTGCTCAATAATTTGGTCGTTTGAGGGCTATTCATCTCTCCTTGGTAGTTGCGGTCTGCCCTGACTTTTACATATAATTAATACACATAGTTAATTTCTCGCTTTGCCGCGGTAGCAAATCTCTGGCGTCAATGTTAACGCGGTGATTCGCAGCTTCCCCGTGTGAACGCACCGTAAATCGTTAAAGTAAGACCACGCCTTTGGGTTTGTTATATTTCAACAAACGATACATCATTAGTCTAGTTTCAAATTGATTGCTTTCCATTTCACTTTTCCATTCGAAGTGTTAGGTTCGATGCTTCGAGGAATAGCAATAATATAGTGGCGGTGCCTCATCAATTGTTCAAATGGGTTTCCGTGGCAGTTTCAGTTATAGACAAGAAATATCACGTGCCATTCTGTGTGTGAACAAAAATGCGTTGACATTCGCTATGTTACTAACCATAATGGCAACATGGTATTAAACTTCCATTTGCACCTTAAAGTGTTTTGCTTGACCCGTGCATTGTAATCAAGCGTTGTGTTTTATCAAAGTAATCACATATCATGTTTATGAATTAGCTGTTGACTTGTTTAAAAAGAATTGTAATAACATTTTACCAGAATGAAACCGTTTTTTCTCGCATCCCAGTCATGACTTGACGAGAACGCACACTTGCGCTCTGTTCACATCTTACACTGATTTTAGGCTTAGTGCTATGTAATGTTTGTTGTGCTTTAAACTACGAAGTGCTTCTAAATTCTGAGTGGATGAGGACTCGGAGACTCATTTTTGTTTCTTTTGCAAATTTGTTTAATTTTCAATTTGTGTTATTACACTACAAACACAACAATCATGCAAGAAATGATTGTATGCCATAACAAGAATAATCAAAAATAATGACTCATTGTAACATTTTGCCCAAAAATCAATCAACCAAAAAAAGTGTAGAAGCTTAAGAAATCAGTCTTGAGGTGGTTTTGGTTGTAACATTAGGAAAATATGATTATGGACAGTTGAAAGTCATGTTCAATGGGGGACTATTTTCTAAAGAGCATGTTTTCTTTGAGCTTTTCAGACTCAAAGTGCAAAAGGTTGCAGCTGGCTGCATGGGCGGAAATCGCTCCCCGAAGGAGGGGACATGTTTTTTTCTCAAGAAGTAGCTGAGCGGGGGAAGGAGGGAGGGGGGGGGGGGGGGGGGGTGGGGGGGGGGGGGTGGGTAGTGATGGGATTTTGGGGAGGTGTTTTTTTTTTCCTTCATTTTTTTGTATCCCGCCCAGTCTCTGAAAATGCTCTCAGTGGGGGGGGGGGGGGGGGGGGGGGGGGGGGGGGGTTATGACGTTTTTAGAAAAAAAGAATTAATCCGCCAATCCGCCCAGTATCGTGGGGGTATTTCCGCCCATGTCTGGCTGTCGTAACTCTGAGATAATTCTGTCTGTAGTTGTTCCTGTCATACAAGTATAATTATTTCTCTTCTTACCCGATTCAAAACTACCTGGTATCCTTGAATGTTTACTGCTACTCTCATAAGGTATAATTCAATAATCATAGTGAAATTCCTTGAGAGGATACGTTTCTTAGATTTATTATGACTCATCTATGTTCCATGAAAACTGAACGATCGTACGTCACATTTCCAGAATTCAAGTAAAGGTTATCCGGGAAATATACCCATAAAATCCATAACATGCTTCTGGAAAGTGGTCATAAGAGTGAATGATACGATTCAGGGCAGGAAGTGGTAAATGTACCTAACACTGGACATGACCCGTCTCAAGCCGA
Source organism: Arbacia lixula (assembly GCA_963669155.1). Lineage (NCBI taxonomy): Eukaryota > Metazoa > Echinodermata > Echinoidea > Arbacioida > Arbaciidae > Arbacia > Arbacia lixula. The sequence goes on from OZ022597.1 coordinate 14,258,240, forward strand.
TCTACTTGAGATAATAATAAGGATAAAACGATCTTATTAATCCAAGATAGCCTCATTAGTGAGTAAAATTACTTTTCATAAGGACCGTGCATTATTACCCCAGTCACTGGATCAAAGTGGATCCCTATGATCTCTCCGAGGTACGGAGCAGCTCTAAAGAGAGTTCCTACGAGCAGCCATATTGGAGGACAAACTATAAAAAAAAAAACCTTTGAATTTTGCTCGCTAGTACATATATGATTTCGCCAATATAACTTTTCAGCGGTGTCAGGCACTATCCGTGCTCACATCCTTTATAAACAATGATAAAGATGTACGTATGATGTAGAGTACATTTCGAGAAATGATGTTTGGATGACAAAAATGTGTTACTTTACAACGTATAGTACGCGGTCTAATTTAAACCACCATTGAGATGGGCCCATATGTATAAATAGATAAGATAAACTGCTGCGCTATGAAAAGTGTGTGCAATACACGTGCATAAATGACACATCTAGGTTTTAATACGGAAGGCATGAGAACGTGCTGCCTGCCCAGAATTCATTACAGATGTCAGATTCTCTTCCAAGTCCCCCAAAGGCGCTTTTCATCAGCTCGTTTAGAATGCGTTACCAGCCACGCTCTGTTTATTTATGGTGGATGTTTTCATTATTGCATGCTGTAAACACGTGCCTGACCATCCATCAGGGTTATGGGATGGGCGCGGTTACAAGAAGGGATGCCAACACTAACTCTAGCTCTAACTCGGTAAGTACGCGCGCTAACTCCAGTTCTCCAGTCCAATTGGTATAGCCTTTTAACACTTTACACGCCAATGTGCATATTTTCACTAATAATGCACATAAAATCCATAGAGACTAAGTTTCACTGACATACAAATAGTTAACAAAGACTCTGTTGTCGAAATGCCACCGAGAACGCCATGAATTTGCAGTCGTAACTGCAGTCATAAGTGCCTAAGACTGGAAAAGTGACGTCACCTACATGCACACCAATCCCATGACTGGATCCTGCGATTCAGCCAGTTGCAGAGTCGGACCGTATCGTTTGCGGTGGCCCTGACATTTCACCACATGTCTGACGATAACAAGATTTGACCGGGTAAGCAGTGCTTTCAGCCATTTCTTGTATAAGGGCCACCGCAAACGAAACGATCCGACTCTGCGACTGGCTGAATGGCAGGGCACAGTCATGAGCTTTGTACAAGTAGGTGACGTCACGTTTCAAGACGTAGGTCCTTAATCGTGGCCAAATCATTTCGTATGCGGTGGGCTTTCGGCGCCAGAGGCCTTTGTAAACAGTTATGGTGAAAACCTAGTCAAATGGATGCCGGAAGGGGCGGGATGCATCTACACGATTTGGCGGCAATCGTCGCTTTATGCGTGTGCGAACTAATGCTATGTTCACACTGACCCCTTTTTTGCCGGCGGCAATGCCGTTGCCGCTTGGTGCGGGCCTGTTCATTATTTCTAGTGTGACCGTATATAGTACAAGCCCCAAAACACGATCTTTCTCTTCTTGATTCCTTCTAAGCATCATCAGAACTGTATTTTTTTAGCTCCTTCTGATGAGGGTCCGTTTGCACTCCCTGAATCGAGTTGAAATGTTGACACCAATACTCATTTGTCATTGCCATGATTATTGTATATTTTGTACTTTAATTCTCAACTGTTTGTGCAGAAGGGGGAAGGAACGGTTCATAGCGGTATGTCTTAATTCGACTTGACGCCCTTTTACAATAGCACGCCTGCTTCAACTGTATTTTCCGCTCATCTAGCACGTGCCAGGCAGAATACTAGTTTTGGTTCCAGGCGTTTTCACATGGTTAATTCAAGCTTACATATAAGAGTCTAGTACTTACAAGACTCTTTCAGTCTTTTTCAGTCTCCTCTTTATGCTCTCCGTTTCAAATGCGAGCAGGAGAAGGAACTGCGAATGATTAGTCTACTGCTGCCTGAATCGCTTATTGAATAAAACATTCAATTTAACCCTCGCTTTGATACCTAGTTCCAATTGTAATTGGGTTAAGTTTCACAATATTCTTTCATGCTATTAAAAATGCGAAACAGCCTGCAAGGCAGGCTAGGAGAAGACAGACTTGTCACGTCTTCTTCCAAGATGTCGCGTTTATTAGTCGAAGATGAATGATGCTGGGCAGACGTGCTTTCAACACATCAGCGCATCATATAAACAGCTGATCAAGATGGATGACATGTCGTCTGCATCTGTCGGATGCTATTACGACATCTCTAACATTTATGTCCTCTTTCCAGAGCAGCACTGTCGAAAAAAAGAAGCTTCACTTCCAGAATTAGCCTGGCTTTCAGGCCGTAGGACATTTCTAATCCTAACTAGAAATTAGATTCTGTTTTTTTTTTTTTTTTTTAAGGCTAGCCATTTTATTATTCTCCTCTTTTCTTAGTGGGGGAAGCCGGAGAAAAAAGATCGAGAGGGATTTCTCTACTTACTGCAATCAGACCTTTTTTATATTTATATTTTTATATTTATATTTTGATATTGTGGTTTAGATCAAAATGCCCAACAGCCTGGGAGGCAGGCTATCACAGACTCCAAATGGAAGAGGTCCCGGATGATTTAGTGACGAACATACCACCATTGTAAGTATCGTGCAAGGCTGGATACCTGACAATGTATTAATTGGAGTGTTTGTCTACGTGTGGGTGTGTGTGTGTGTGTGTGTGTGTGTGTGTGCGTGTGTGTGTGTGTGTGTGTGTGTGCGTGTGTGTGTGTGTGTGTGTGTGTGCGTGTGTGCATGCGTGTGCGTATGTTTCATTTAAAAAACAAATCAATACAAAGGTCTTTGGAATGGTACACTTTATCATGTTTGCCTATGTCAATTGGAGTAAAGTTAATTACCATACTCCAGATAGATGAATTTAGATTTAGTTCATTATCCCCATTGTATTAAAGTAGATGTCTAAAGTATCATGATTATGTTCATATGTTGTATATCATTGTAGAGATAGTATACACACATCCATATATCACTTTTTTTAATATTACTTTTTTTTTGTTTAAAAAGTTTTGACAATCTATAAGAAAATCTATACTAAAATATCTACGATAATTGTTGTTTTATATTTGTTAAGTATTCATATTGTTGTGCAAATACTCATATTGTTGTTGTTGTTAATATCATATCATATCATAAAGTTCATTAACTGTATTATTTTAATACAAAATCTATGTTGAATACATTGGTATTGAATTGAGGCCTACAAAATCGTCAATCACAATTTGTTTGTGTTGAATAATACGGGTCTGATCGTGCTGAGTTTTACGTGGTTCCTTTGATTTACCATGATTACGTCGTAAAAGGAGAATAATTTACGTTTCTTCTTAGAAGGAAATATAACATAAATCATGATGCAAGAAAGGAATACTGCACAATAGAACGAGTGTGACAGGTTTATGTAACGCTTAGTGTGTGACAAACGTATTCTAATACTAGACTCATATATAGTGCATTATAACAGTTTTTTTTCAACCATTTCTTTACCGGATTAAAGTGAAAGCCCACCCTGAAAACAGATGTAAGGAACGAATTATTGAACGTTCAACAAAAAGCCGTCGAAAATGATGAATTTGCGATTTCTGATGAATAAAATGAATAGGCCTAAGTACAATGATGCATTATCCCTTTGAGATAATCGACATTTTCAAAAAATATTACACAAGATATGGAAAAGCATCTCGCACGTGACGTCACAAAATAAAGAAATTAATCGTCACTTTATTATCCTTTTCAACATATTTTCATCAAATCTTCACTAAGATGTTTCTTTCATATTTCTCCTTTTATAAAACCGACTGAATTTCAGGGTGGACTATCCCTTTAAAAAGTATTACATTGGCCACAGTCTTGCGCTTCACAATGAGGGGAGAAAACGCAGTTTCAAAGATGCACGAGGAGTACCGAAATATGTGGTGAAATATGTTATTTCCAGTTTTATTCATGCAGGGCGGCCTCTCGAGTAATAGAACTGCTGTCACTGAGGACCCTGATAGAAAGACAATGGTGACACGCTGCGAAACATATCAAATAGATTTGGGACGGTCCAGGGTCTACGTGAATAGATTACATGACTACGGCACTGATGCATTCGCTTAAAAGTACAGATACGCGCAAACAACATATTGTCATGATCATGATGATTGTGTGGCACAGATGTACGAAGTTGAGGTAACAGCCGGCTATAATGACTGTATAAAATTATATTCGAGGCGCGAGGCCTGGATAAGACATTTTCCGCTTCATTTATGTCCAATATGGACAAAATTTCAAACTTGCCGAGTGCAACGTAGCACTCCGAGATGGGAATTATGGCGACAAACATGGGTTTTATAAAGACATGAAAGAGAGAGGAAGAAGTGGGGCAGGGAGGAGGGGGGGGGGGGGGGGGGGTAGGGAGCGAACAGAAAAAGTGGAGTGCATGTGTATGAAACTGGAGTATGTGTGTATGCGCTTGTTTGTGTGTTTGTCTGTCTTTACATGTCTGTACATATAATCATAATCATACTTATATCTCATATATATAAATATATATGTGTCACAGACTCCAAATGGAAGGAGTCCCTCATGCGTGTGTTTGTGTGTGTGTGTGTGTGTGTGTGTGTGTGCGCGCGCGCGTGTGTGTATGTATGCGTGTGTATGTGTGTGCATTTGTGTGTATGTGTGTGTGTAAGCGATAAAAAGAGAAGGGAGGGCAAGATAAAGAGCGGGAGACAGACGGACAGACAGAGAGCGAGCCAGGAAATTGGGATGAAGTGGCTCAGACATGACAAACAAAGCTTACTTCTTCCCACCCACCCCCTACCACCACTCCCCCATTCTTTCCCTACCCCCCCCCCCCCTCCTGTCTCTCTCTCTTGCACTCTCCCTTTCCTTCTTTCTGTACTTTCTTATTTATCTCTTTTTAGCCCCTCTCCCCCACCCCCTCTCTCTCTCCTTCCTTCCCATTCTGCTCTTTTCTCTCCCCCCACCCCCTATCTCTCTCTATCTCTGTCTGTCACGCTACCTGTCTGTCTGTGTCTGTATATATACATAACCCCTCTCCCCCATCTCCCTCTCTCTCTGTCTCTGTCTGTCTCTTTCTCTATCGCTTTCTCTTTCCCTGCTCTCTTTATATAAATATATATATGGTATACATTCCCCTATATCTCTCCATCTTTTTATAGCTCCGTCTCTTCCCCCCCCCCTCTCTCTCTCTCTCTCTCTCTCTCCCTTTCTCCCTCTGTTTGGATCCCCCCTATTTCCTCAATGCGAAGCTGTCTGATATATACCATGACCCTGTATATTGTAAAGACACCACGGGGTACATCCTGACCGTAGTTTGTAGCCAGTTTAAAGCTATTTGGGTCGCCATTGTTTGGAGAGGCAACACCACATGAACGCGGCACATGACGTGCAAGACGGAAGTGCGACTTGTCTTACTTAGCCCAAGACATTTACTTAGCTCAAGACATGTAGTTGGCGTAGCTGAAGATTCTGCGATGATTGATGTCACCTAAGATAACATGCACGCCATGCCGGTGTCATGGTAGCCTTTACTTACAGCGGAGGGTTAGTTTTTCTTCTTTATTCCTTAATATCGGTCACACTAAAATCCACCATGAGCAGATAAGAGCTGCCACCAGTACCCTAGCAATACCTCGTGTGCCTAAACTCCAGAGCAACCAAGAAGCTGTCAAGCGCAGCATGAGACACCAGAAGACACAGAAGATGCGCGGTAGACTGTACAAGGATGCATGAATGTTTGCTCAATTAATTAAGGAATTGATTATAGAGGAATGTCGGGTAAAACCCGTTGTAAAATCTTTTGGCAGCCTCGTGGCGGCGATACCTGGCTAAAGCTAGAACGATCACAATTTCTAGGCTGCCCTTGGCTGGTCCTACAAAAAAAGAGCAGCTGAGATTTCGTGATCGTTATAGTTATCGTTAGGTATCGCCGCGCAGAGGCCGCCAATCAAGAGGCCATACGGTCTTACGCGAAAATCCACTGAGCAACCATTTTGTACAGTCCTGCAGAGGTCTACCAAGTGTATTTTGTGTCTCCCGGCGTCGTCTGCTACCCTTAGCTGCTTTTTAGCTGTTTTTGGCTATTCTTGGATACTCTTAATATCATTGTCGCTGTTGGCTGCTCCTGCCGGCTTATAGAAGGACCGCTTTTGGCTTCTATTATGTCTGTTGACGGTTTTAATACTCCTCGTTCTGGCTCTAAACGTTCTGCGCTAAACCCAAGTAGTATCATACGCCTGTGATCACGATATCGATACTCTCCACAGTGCCCATTATGCTGACGATATACTCTCCATATAGAGCTCACAGACGTGCTACTTGCGTTTATCTTAGGGAGCAAGGAAGAGCAAATAAAATACTTTTAATCGTCTGGCGTGAGAAAAGACTAGTGCCCTTGCGGCTTTTGGTTCGGTTTGGGCGTATGGAAGCTTGAGATCGAGGCAAGACAAAAGTCTGCCGGTGTTATGACGCCCTGATATTACAGTGACAAATACATGATTCTTTGGTGTGCCAGTAGTTGCAAATTTGCACAAGCGACACACGCAAGTCCTGCCCAGAGCGAGCAGGTTGTCTGGCACACGAAGGGTTAAATGCACTTCCTACACAATTTGAAGTAATGGGGCAATTATATTATCCAGGAAGGAGTTTGATCATTTACCTACCATAAAGATATAACTTGACAACGTGTGTGCGTGTGTTTTTTTAAATATGAAGAAATTTGTAATTTATGACGATTCAAATTTTGAAGAAAAATTGTCAACGATCAGTCTTTAAGAAGTGAGGTGCAATAACAGAAACAATTCATTCAATAGAATCAATAATGGTCGTTCATCGTAGTGTTCGTAGCATTCGTAGTGCACACAAACCTATGAAAATCTGGTATCCCTTGTCAGAGGAGTACAACTTAAAGGCATGATAGAGAATGCTAGAGACAGGGATTCAATCGATATACGGAACCTGAATAGGATAGAATAAAACATTCTACACATAGATCATATGGAGAAGCCATGGTTAAGGCACGCACTGGGTAAACGCACAGAAACCGTGTCAAACTAGAGAGAGAGAGAGAGAAAGGGGGTGGGGGGGGGGGTCTTTGTTCAGAAATTTAAGCAGTTATTGGCAGGTGACCGCTGGAAGCAAAGCCAGCAACGAAGGCCTTCTCACTATATATTCAACAGACATAGAACCATACTTTGTCGCGTGACACCAACCATTTTGCTTGGTCCTTCAATTGTGCTCTTTAAAAATAGTGTATTTTTCTTAAATTAGATATAGCATTGCATGAAAGACAATTGCTACATAAAGATGCCGTTTGAGAAATATGAAGTTTGACAGTGACATAGAATTGCAATTACGGTCGGCTTCCTTTTCAAGTGCATGATATTCGGCAATGTTCGGCGGATTCCAATCACGCGGTTGAATTTCTTATTGCAAGGGTTTGCAGGTACTCGACTTCAGTTTAGACGAAAATGCATTTTGAATTGTTATTGTTTTTATTTCATTTATCATAAACGACGAATTCTCCACTCATGCGCCATAGGATTATGACAAAAACAAATATGGTAAGCTTGTAAATAACAGCGAGCATATGATATCAATTACATACAAACTAGCAACCACAATTCGTAAAGTGCGATTCAATGGAGCTAGAGCAAAAAAGCAATAGACATGATAGAGAAGTTCCGCACTTGCGAACGCAGGATTAAAAAGAAATCATATGATTTATCTAATAACTATTTAAACATTCATTATTCATCATGTATGTTCCAATAAATGGGACCCGCTCTTAAAAGCAGTCACCCTGAAATCAAGTTGGTTTTGATTAAAGCAGACACACGAAAGAAACATATTAGTGAAGGTCAAGGCGGCATTTCATCAACATTTTTCGTCTGAGAAGTTGTCTTTCTCCGACAGTTACCATAGTAACAGTCAGAGGCTAATACCTCTCAGCCAGTCAAAGCCGAGGATTTCACTGAAATTGTCAGCACTGACTATTTAGTTAATGCTGACAACTGTCATGAAATGCCCTACTAATGAAAATCCGTCAAAGGATAAGAACATTTTCTAAAGCTTTGTTTTTGTGACGTCACGTGCGAGGTGCTCTTCCGTATGTTTGTACAACTTTTTTTTGGAAAAAATCCATTTTCTCAAAAAAAATATGAATCCTTTTATCTGTGTATTTGGTACATCGTTAGAAACACTTTTTTTTACCCACATACCTCTCTGAAAAATATCTACTCCGTTGTCAAAAACAGAAAAGAGCAATTTATGGAATCACACCGTACACAACATGTGGGAAAGTACCTCGCACGTGATGTTACAAAATTGACATTTTAATAGATCCTAATTTTCTTATCCTTGACGGGTTTTCGTCAAACCGTCACTGATAGTGTTTCTGTCATGTTTCTGCTTTGATTGAAATAAAGTTACCTTCAGGGTAAACTTTCCATTTGGCCGACTTGCTCATGTATATGTTGTATTTTTTTCATAGAAGAACTGAACATGTTGAAGAGATTGCGATAGCGATGAATATGGAGATGCAAAAAACGAAATGATAAACACGCCGGAAAAAAATATTCTATTTAACATTTCGGCCGTAGTCCTTTATTAAGAGTGTATATTGTATATTTTTTCTTATAAACTGGTCGGAATAAATAAAACGAATGAATGCCCTTCCCCTTACCAGTCTTCCCCACTCCATGCACGCCGGTGATGACGACTTTGAAGTCCGTCTGTCCGGCCGATTTCTTCCGCCGGCCGAACGGGCTGGCGTTTGTCATCATCTTAGGCTCGTCTTACTGCTCTCGTAGCTTGGCCTGACAACGATCTCACCACTCCAGGCTGATAATGGATACTCGCCGGTATAAGATAAATCCAAATTCCCCAACTCCAAGTGTGCCATACAAAATACTCCTCTGTGCATACAATGTTCCCGTGTTTAAGCCACCACATACATGACAGACGATGCGATCTTATCAGTCGTACGACTCTGCAACTTAGCTGAATCGCAGGACGCAAATCATGGGATTTGCGCATATAGGTGACGTCACATTTTTTATCGTAGGCTCTGACGACTGCTGAATCGTGTGTCTTAAGCGGATTGTACTCTTACCAAACAAATGCCACCATAGTAGGGGCACACAACATTTCATAAAAGAGTTTAGTTGAGATTCCGTGATAAGATTTCAGGAGAGAGCGTGATATAAACAACAGAAAAAGCTTGCTGAGCTGAAGACGCGTATGTTCTTTCCGTGATGAGGGCCTACGCTGTGACTAGTGTGGAGTTCGTGATTGGCATCTATGGCAGGGCGTTGATGCCATAATTATGTACAAATACATAGCTATACGCCTTTAGTGTTTGTAAAGTGAGTTTTGTGTCATTTATGGCACTTCGGCCCTTAAACATGGCAACCATGCGAGAAAATGAGAGTAATATAATAATAACTGACTTAAAGCAAAAGTATAGCTATCAGTATTTTTTGAGGTTGTTTTAGGGTGGGTCTTTCAAAATCTATATCCTTCTTCATGGTGCATGCGTTCAATGGGAGCAATGTTCGCATCTCGCGCCGCGCTGAGAGGGGCAATACGATCATGAATGTAGACAATGCTCGCTGCGGTTTAAACGTTTACAAGGACAGTTTTTGTCACTTTTCCTGAAAATGTTCGTGAAGGTATGACAGGGGAATTTCATACACTATTTTGTTAGGGTATACTGCTGATTCCTGCCGAGTTTCATGAATTTTGCAAGTGGGACACCCTGTCTTTAAAAATTTACACCTATCAGCCTAGGCAACTGTACAGCTATGCATATAGATGTACTCGATTAGTGTAAAATCGTATAGTTATACGTACTAACGGCATCAATGGCCCGCTATAAGCGTGATCAAAACCGAACATATTTTTCGTGGAAGCCACCACTTCGTTTTGATGCTTTGTTCTCTTAACTAGACCGAGACAGTTATTATCGTATTTTTGACAAATTATTTTCATGAAATAGAATTCGACAGACTTCAGCCGAGGTTTTATGTTGCCGACTCATACCCCTAGGCCTGCAGGGATGTCAGGTGTGGGGTGAGAGCTGATGAATCGGATCAAATTGATTTCCTGACATTTTTATTGTCTTGTGCAACCATGGTAACAACAAATCACACCGAATGCTGACTGCACGGACCAACTGAGAGGTCAATTCAGAAAGTTAGGAGACCTCTTTAGTCAGACACAGACTCAATAACATTATTGTGGAGCTTTCCCAGCACATGTGACTGTAAGATAGGAAAAGCGCCTTGACTAAGCATCATCGAGCCGAATACAAAATATTGAAAGACAGATGTCATCTAGCGAGCCAGTTGCGTTGACTCTAGAGGCGATTATGCTGAAAGTGTGTTACGTTAATAAACCCTTTAACGCGTTATAGAAATGACTGCTCTATGGGATTTATGTGCATTAACTGTGCAGTAATGACGCACACTGAGTTGAACATCCTTACTCTCTCTTTCTCTCTCTCTCTCTCTCTCGTTTTTAGTGGATAATTTTACATAGATTAGTGGGAACTTATTTTTCTAAACTAGTAACCCTTTAATCATTTCTACTCCCCCTTTCTTCTTTATCTCTTCGTGTTCCGTTCTTTGTGCCCACCCGTCACTCTCTCTCTCTCTCTCTCTCTCTCTCTCTCTCTCTTGCTCATATCCTTCGCCCCCACACTCTTTCTTTCGCTTCCTCTATGTATCTGTGTATCTAACTCTATCTGTTCCTCCCCTCCTCTCTTTCTCTCTCTCTCTCTCTCTCTCTCTCTCTTTCTTACTCTACATCCCCCAAACCACATGGAGACAAGACTTAGGATGGAACCCGTATTACATGAAAAATCAGGAACAATCAACATGCCGACGCAGCGAGCGAGCAATAGTTTCATCCTCTCCAAAGTACGATTACATTTTCTCACACCGATGTATAACATGCTCGAGCTCCATCTACGGCGAGGAGACAGTTGTGTGACTGACTCCGAAGAAGCTCTGAAGAAGCTCATGATAGATGCTGTTAGCGAAACAGTAACAAAAAACGGCGGGGAAAGTTTATAATACCCATAATAGGTTTGTCTCTTGGTTATGTAAAGAGAACATTTTCGTAGCTTCCTGCCCGTCTTTCCCACTCTCCAATGCTCTTTCCTGCTCTTCCCTGATCACATCCGATCTCACCCGATCCCAGCCGATCTCACTCGCACTCGCTCTCACTCCCGCTCTCGCTCCCATTCTAGTCCGCTCTCTCTTTAAGCATTCTCTACTCGTACACTTTTCCCCCAAGTAATGTAATTCGAATTGTTTCGTTTTCTATGAAAAAGAATCACCTTATTCAGGACGAAGGCCATTTTAGAGAAAATTAAAATGAAATCTTCATGAAGAAACGTAATGTAAATTCCATTGTATATCAATAAAACGTCAAAATCATGTAAGTTAGAGCAAAAAGCATGTCAATTTGAATAGCAAAAGATGGATTTTGACTTTTTCAGCCAGTTGTCAAGTTAAAGATTTAGCGCCCGTTTGCCCCTTTATTTTGATTTGAAATATTTATAAATATCACTATATATCCCAAACGGATTTTCATCTTGTGCAGAAATGTATGCTCTTTCACGTGATGCATTTTTATTATTTTTAACAGTTGATACCAATAGTTACATCCCAAAACCACATATTTGTGGTACTTGGTCCCGAATAGGTTAAGAACAGAAGAAGAAGCGAGAAGTCACCCATAACTGACCACGTAGGAATCCCAACCACATGATGAATTGGAAAAAGAAACGGTTTTATCACAACCTATAACTGAGGTTTTCAAGGTACAATAACGGAGCAGGTGTACGAAGCGAACTATAAAACTGTCGATAGTATCTCTTCATCGTACGATTCTGTTTCAGACTGACGAACAAAGCGCACTATCTGCGACAAAATTCCATAGATTGTACGGAAGTCAACAATAGACCGTTTTCGTAATGTATTCACAACTTTCTCCCTATACCTGCGTAGTAACGTGTTATTGCATTCACCTGTATCTTGTCATTCAGATTCAATGGATGAAATGCACTGTGAATCTATTTGTTGTTGCTACTCGACAAACCTCGGACAAGCTTTGAGGTTCCCATTGGTAATGTATTGTTTGAATGGCGTGAATAAAACATCTCATTTACGCCGTTGGCATTTATGGCATTTTGACTTCTCTGATGTCACTGGAGGCGTGCGTTTTTTTCAAATTTTCGTCAAAATGAGACTTTTTTGCGGCAAACGAATGTGAAATTTGTTTTGAGTGGATAATTTTACATAGATAAGTGGAAACTTATTTTTCTAATTTAGTAACCCTTTACGCACATGGATATCCAGCTGCCCTTTAATTAATGCAGATTCATTGTACTCTCCTTCTAGTCACAAAAGAACGCTTTACAAAGATTTTCTCTTTGATCCCAATGTTCGAAGCCGCCGATTCTCTGAATGATTTTTGCCTGGATTTGACGTATAAACAAAATCGGATGCGCAGAAAAATTTGGTGAAATATATCCTCACCCCATATGCTTGCGCAGTTGTGACATGTAATACCTACGATGCATCTATGAAGATTCAATAGAGGAATAGTGTTACAATATGGCAAAAGGCTCTAAACGTGATATCTAGTTGCAGTATAAAAGTCTCAATTTCACAATGTTCCGCATCATACCTGCTTACACAATTGCATGAAAGGTTACTTTCAGATATTTTCCTTGCGGACAAGTAACATGAAAAGCGTGGCCACCCGCGCCCAAGGTAGTATTTCCATCTCAAAAAGAATCAAATTTCGTATTCGCTTGTCCTTATTAATTACACTAAGAAGCACTTAGTAACAAAATTAAAAGTTCAGCAGCGAAAGCTGAAATGTATGCATGTATAGGAATGCGTATGACCTTTTATAAAAGGCAGGTGAACGTGACGCAGTCGCGTATGTATCGTATTGTTGAGAGCAGTTGCTAGTCATGAATATTAAGTGGCGGCATCAAACCTTGTTCAAAGCGATGTATATCCGTGTGCTTAAACACCCTTGGTTCTACAGCATAGGTGCGGCAAACTGGAAAGACCTCTGACCGTACATGTCTTGGTTTTAACGGAGTACTGAAGTAAAATATTCTTTGAATAGAACCAAGGACTCGAGGTGATTAATAAGTTCTTGAACATAGTCAGGAGAATTGGCCCGTCCCTTTAAAAACATCTGCAAACTTAATGAAAGTTTGTACATATTTACCACGTGTCTTTGGGGTACCAACTGTGAAATTTAAAGGTCAGAGGTACTATAACTTCCGTAGAATAAATGAAAATCTAATTAGTTTTCACTGAGATTTGACTATTTTTGTGGTAGGAAGAAAGAAAGCTCGATCAATTATTGAAGATTATTTCCTCAAAACCGAAAATTACGCTTTGTCGATTCCAGGGAAGATGATATAGCCACTCTCTCTCTCTCTCTCTCTCTCTCTCTCTCAAATGATGACAAAGTCGGAGAACTTTCATAATTAGGTCTGCAAAAGGGACGGGCTACCTTTAATTGATAACATTCTTAAATGTTTAATAGTCTGACATACGTCCCGGGAAGGGTTGTTCGGGACGCTGGGACAATACGGGATGATCCCGGGAAATATGTTAATGTGGTAACCCTAGGTTCACCCGATAAGGTGGATGTTTAAGAACAGGTGTTACGTAATATGATCAATTCTTATAGACTGTCCTACTTGGACGAGCTCTATTGTTGTTATTATATTGATCCGTTCTAAGCCGATCGAGGCAAGAGTCGTGGAAGACTTTCAAAGCAATACGTTTTATAAAGCATTCTCGACATCGTTCAGTGCACACGCTCGACTTACACAGAGCAAACGGACCGTCGTATGATCTTAACGATCTTGAAGAAAACGTTGTAACGTCAGCGACACATGGCGCGGGTATCAGGGAGTCTTGAAGGAGTTCTATGTCATAAGGCTTCGGGATCTACATCCAGGTGAACATAGACTATGTTTGAGTGTATCCTCCTTCCTAACATATCCCTGCATTGAGGTATCATCCGGCGGACACGATGAAAAAGCCTCTGAAAATTACTTTTATCGGTGTCATCATCTTTGTGATTGTGTCTTCCGTGTGGCTATATAGCAGTGCAAACCAGTGGAATCAATGTATGGTAGAGAGCAAGGACCGCAAAGACATTAACGCTCTCAGCACCAGAGTAGAAGCGATTTACTCCGAGGCAGATGCTCGGAGGGATGGGGATAAGAAGCAGCCCGTTGACGGGAAGAGCAGCCCGGGTGTAGACCAGCGAGTGAGAGACATCCTGTACACTGGTTTAGCGAAGTTAGATGAAGATGTGCTGGCGATGGATATTGGTGCGATCGTTGGACCGCCTGTAGAGGGGAATTTCATGGAGAACCGACTTCTAGCCAAAGTACAGAGGGCGGATAGCCTGTGGCCTGAGAGATGCGTCATACGTGTAGCGATAGTCTGTATGAATGAGGGGTCCTGTAGCGTTATCCAAGGAAGTAATGGGAGTCTTGCAGACATTTTTACATGGCAGAAAATCTCCTGTCTGCCGTCGTTACTACCATGTGACATCGAGAGACGGCTCGTCGACACTATGACACCGGATGTCATGAAGCAGAGCGATGTCGTGATCTTAGGGTTGGTCGGAGGGCCGATAAAGATAGATAAGCTGATGGCGCTGCGCCCACCGGGGCAGCTCTGGGTATTCATGACAAGTGAGTCACCTCTAATGCGAGAGCGCCATTTTGTGCCACAGAACCCAGGAGCAGGGAACCCGTATAATCTCACCGTGTACTACACTCACGACTCAGACCTGTACGCGCCTTACGCGCACTTCCAGAAAAGGAAAATGAGCAAGTTGTATCAGCCACCAAACAAAACCAAACTCATTTCCTGGTTGGCGTCCCATTGTACAGGGATGCCTTGGCGAAGAACGGAGTTTGTGAAGTATCTGCAACAATACGTCGACATCGATATTTACGGTAAATGTGGTGATTTGGACAGCGTGGCTCGAAACGAAACGCTCACTGTCTTGCAGGAATATAAATTTTATCTCGCTCTGGAAAACAACGAGTGCCAAGAATATATTACAGAGAAGGCTTCGAAGAACGCTTTTAGGAGTGGAACCGTGCCGATTGTCTACGGCTCCAGACCACAGGATTACGCGCGTATTTTTCCCCCCAACTCCTACATCCACCTGCAAGAATTCGATTCCATTGGAGACTTTGTGGACTACATCCAGTTGCTAGATAACGACGTGGAAAGATACAATCAGTATTTTGACTGGCATAAGGAAGGGACGATGGAGAGATACTCGATTTGGTATCTCCTGAGGTCGCCCCAGGAAGTCAGTATCTGCTATATCGTGAGGAAGATGGTGCATGTCTCAGTCTACCCTGAGACGTCATGGCAGACAAAGGTGCCAGATTTTGAAGCGTGGATGCGGGAACAGTGCTCCTCAAACGGGACCAAGGCAGTGTTGGGGTTCGACGTCCACGACTTCGGAGACTGATCTGACCCTCGTCATGAACCTTGGTCGATGCTGGCACTATTCCCTGTGAGATTCTCTCTTCAAGTATGCTCACAGCAGTTCGGTTATATACCATGGACTGCAACATTTCCTGATCATTTGCCCTTCTGACACATTCTCTGTAAATCAGCCATAATATCATCCATCCACTGTGTACGTCGATGCCCTCTTCCTCTCCTCCCATTAAACCTTTCTTCCAACAGCACTCTTTGAAAACCTTTCTTTCTGATGATATGCCCAAAGTATTTGAATTTTCTTTGTTTTAATCGTATTTAGTAGCTGTTTCTTAGTCATTTATAAGACTTCTTTGTCTGTTTGATGTTGTGTCTACGATATATTTAATATTCCTCCATATAACCACATCTCAAATGCTAAAAATGAGATACGCCTGGCGAAATGTTTTAGGGGGTTGAGATTCACGTGCGTGCGTACTATCCGATCCATGGCCATGTACACGTGCTAGTGTTACGGTGTGAGCGCGCGGTATAAAGTAGACACAATAACGAAGTTTTTCGACGTGTTCATAATCGGGTGTGATTAAACTAAAATCAATCAGCAGCAACAGCAACAACAACAGTTGCTCAAAACTGCTGATCTTTATAGTGCTAGCCCACTAGCAGCTCTCTCTTTCATCGGTCCTTATCAACAGGAAACTTCCCCAATGATTTGAAAGTAGCCAAAATGATTCCGATACTTAAAGGACCCCTGTCATCAAAATATATGTTGACTTCTGTTGATGCAACTTAATATATATATAACAAAATCAATAACTGTTCAATGGAAATATGTGTCATATATTTAAAAATATTTTTTCTATATTTTTTCTCAGCACTGACAAGGCCCGCCTCCAAAATATCCTCCAACTCAAGATTCCCCCTGTGACATCATCAAAGGTAGAAATTAGCAGGATAATAGACATACTTTAGGCACAAACTAAACATTGCAATAACTGCCTGCAAGTGCTTATAATAGCATCACATAGCTAGCACATTTCGGACATAAAGAAACATATTCCCACATGAAAGGTTGTTAGATGGTATTGTATGAAGACATGTGATGCTCTTGTGGGCAGGTGGAGGTAGTCATTGCAATGTTTAGTTTGTGCATGAATTCTGCTTATTATCCTGCTAATTTCTACCTTTGATGATGTCACAGGGGGAATCTTGTTTTGGAGGATGTTTTGGAGGCGGGACTTATCAGTGCTGAGAAAAAAATAAAGAAAAATTATTTTAAAATATAGGACACATATTTCCATTGCACAGTTAGTGATTTTGTTATGTACATGTTATGTTGCATCAACATAAGTCAACATGCATTTTGATGACAGGGGCCTTTTAAGTCTAGAAGCTCAAGCGAAATATCAAATCACCGGCCAATTACATTATTACACTTTGTATCGAAAATGCCTAAAAAGGCCGTTTTTAAGCGCAACTATATAAGTGTTTGAATGGACACTCTTATCTGACCGACAACCCGGTTCTCGCCCAACATATTCTACCTGTATATGTCTAACTGAAATTAATGACTATATTTTGAACATTCTGGATTCAGGTTATATCACTGGATCAATTTTCTAAGATTTCAAAAAAGCTTTTGATATAATACCTCACGATGATATTTTCACAAAATGTCCGTTCTATGGAATTTTAGGGACAGAGTTGATGTCAAACAGTGGTCATTGCGTTGATTATGAAGAAGGTTTAAGTAAATTTCCCATTGCAAAATCAGGAGGGCGTTTCGTGAACGTTGTCAGCACTGACCAAATGGTCAGTGCTGACAATTTCAGCGAAATCCTCGGTTTTCATTGGCTAAGAGGCACTAGCCTCTGACTGTTACTATGGTAACTGTCGGAAAAAGACAGCTTGTCAGACGGAAAATGTTCATGAAACGTCCTCCAGGAGTATCCCAAGGGTCAATTCTTCGGCCGTTATTGTTTTGTTTGAATATCAATGATTTGTGCAATCTTCATTGTATAAGAAGAATTCGCAAATATTTGACGAAGGACCTTCTTGTTCAATTGTACTTTTCATTTATTATTGATTAGTGATTATTGTGCAACTGTCAGGGGAAGTTGTTATAAAACGCCTTCGTCGATATATGTTTATATATATATATAAACTCTCCAGAACAAGTCTGGAAGATTAGTTTTAAAGGCTGACTACACAATCCCAAGTGTTGTAATCTTGAGTTCATTGAGCTGGCAGTCTATAGAAGAGAGATTAAAGTACCAGTATTATGTGGCAGTGTTCAATGTCATGAATAGTTAAGCCCCTTCCTACTTAAGCTCACTTGTTGAACGACGCCCTGTATTATACTTCCCTAGATACAACCTAAAATAGCCGACTATTTATTTCACAGCCACAAAAAATAATAAGAATCGTCTATTCGCATACACCTTGTACATAGCATGACCTTTGTTTAACAAAGTACCAATTAGTGTACAACTTTCCCCCTCATTATCAACATCTAAACGACAAATTCGATTACAATACATATGAATGATCATTTTGTTCTTTTTGGCGTGTGTGTGTGTGTGTGTGTGTGTGTGAACGGGCACGTGTGTGTGCATGCGTGTGGTAAATTGTCATGTTCTTAAATCATGTTAAATTTGAGTAGATATGGTTAATTATGTATTACATGTACTTTCAATGTTGCTTCATACTATGTTTAACAAAAATGTTTTTGTATAACTACAGGGCTCTCTTGAAAAGCAGGCCCGTGGGCTCTGAATGAGACTAGCCTGAAAATGTAAATAAAACTTGAATGAATGAATAAATAAATAAAGAAATGAATGATGAATTGTTTTTTTTTTATATTGGTTTATTTTAACAGTATATAATGCCGAGTGCAAAAGGGTGGATATATATATGTGTGTGTGTATGTGTGTGTGTAGGTTCACAATGATTATGATTTATAAAATACCAAAGGTGGCGAAATCAGGAACTGATTTGAAGGATGCAGTTGAATGATTTACCCAATGTGTGCATTATATTTGTTGGTAAGAAACAGACCTACGAGATATGGAAGAGCTTGGTTACGGAACCAGTTTGTTTTGCATTTGAATTGTGTAAAAGCTGGTGTGTGTCGTAAAGCAATTGAGGTTGTTTTCATGGAAGATTTGATCTTTTGATGATTAGGTGGTTTAGTTTTACCAGGGATGTGTTAGAAAGGAGTAGAAACTCGAGTATAATACATTCAAACCACTGTATGGGTTCTTAAGCGTGCTCATGAATGTCAAAAGCATTCCATAATCATGACAATGCTTTGATGTTCCATGTGCCGGGCCGACATTTAGCTGATGTCAACTTGAAAAGAAATTTCTTTAATTTCCCATTTGTCTGTAGACGTTTTGTTTTTGACAAATTCGTTTGCAAACTATAAGGAAGTTAACGACAGATAATGACAGATCCTAATACTCTGCTTTTGTTTCGAAAAGTATTGAGGAATCATTAAAAATCGAACATATAAGCTATTTGTATTACTTACAAAATTGACCAATTTCTTCACTTTCCGACATCTTGTGCATTTGGGGGATTCAACCACTCTCAAAATGATATATTAAGCTGTGTATTATCAATAACGGCGTTTGTGTGTGTTTGCGTGGAGCAGAGATATTTTACTTGAAAAACTTGTTTATTTGTGTTTGCTGATACCTGTTGTGCTCATGGAAGTATGAATGCCATTAACAGAAAAGGGACAAGCGAAATGATACTGTACATTTCTTTTGTTCGCTCTGAAAAGCCGTTGCCACACAATCATGTTCATAATTGTTCAAACACCTGAACAGCACCTGTTGAGAACACCATAACTTTTCAGCGGCTTGGCACATGGGTTCAAAGACAGAAAGTTGCTTCATATCCTTCCATAACACATCCCTGGTATCACACCTGTTAATCCACTAGCAACTGCCATCACAGTTTCATTAATAATGCATGATGCTTCTGGCGGAAAAGAAGCTGCGGATTTGCATTAGTGATGCACAATAACGCCTCCCTTTTCTTTCGTCAAATTTGAATGCCGTTTCGGATGACAGTAGGGCAAATTTGTCCCAGAGAATAGTGTGATTGTCTTTACCCTAATTTCGCTTTTTCGGAAGGGATATAATTTTATTGTTTGAATGTCATCCAAGCTCATTGTAAGGCTTATAAGCTTTCTGTAGATGAATATCTTCATATTTAGGGATTTTCTATGAATATCACCTTAAAATGGAAATTCACGAGAATGCCGACCACCTTCATACCCATTATCACGCAGATACGAGAACAGCTATTCAGCTGTGATATGGTAGTGAAAGAACTGTATCGATGCATTGTATGTATTACATCATACAACTGCGCAAACATCTAGGGTGCAAAACAAAAATCTGTGCTGCCAAGTCGTTCATGCGTCAGATCCACTGATCGCTCCAGTGGATCAGTGGTCATATCCACGCAAGAATCATGCAGATGGCCTGCTACAGCGAAAATGAGATCAAAGAGGAAATCTGTTGTTGAGCTTTCTTTTATGTACATTCACTCGATATTGTTCAGTGGCAAAGGCTCGCTGCACTGTTCAACAGCTCAACAATAAAAATCGGCGGCTGCACTGAACTAAAATGTGGGTAACAGCCACACTGCGAGAGTCTACGCTGCTTGCGTCGCGTTGGCAGCCATCCATGGAGAGAGCAGCCCGGGTGTAAACCAGCAAGTGAGAGAGCTTGCAGTTAAACTTAAAAGAACGGTTCTGCCATGTATATTTTTTATTGGAAGAATGGATTTAACACCCGGCGGTCACGATGAAAAAGCCTCTGAAAATTGCTTTTATCGGTGTCATCATCTTTGTGATTGTGTCTTCCGTGTGGCTATATAGCAGTGCAAACCAGTGGAATCAATGTATGGTAGAGAGCAAGGACCTCAAAGACATTAACGCTCTCAGCACCAGAGTAAAAGCGATTTACTCCGAGGCAGATGCTCGGAGGGATGAGGATAAGAAGCAGCCCATCGATGGGAAGAGCAGCCCGGGTGTAGACCAGCGAGTGAGAGACATCCTGTACACTGGTTTAGCGAAGTTAGATGAAGATGTGCTGGCGATGGATATTGGTGCGATCGTTGGACCGCCTGTAGAGGGGAATTTCATGGAGAACCGACTTCTAGCCAAAGTACAGAGGGCGGACAGCTCGTGGCCTGAGAGATGCGTCATACGTGTAGCGATAGTCTGTATGAATGAGGGGTCCTGTAGCGTTATCCAAGGAAGTAATGGGAGTCTTGCAGACATTTTTACATGGCAGAAAATCTCCTGTCTGCCGTCGTTACTACCATGCGACATCGAGAGACGGCTCGTCGACACTATGACACCGGATGTCATGAAGCAGAGCGATGTCGTGATCTTAGGGTTGGTCGGAGGGCCGATAAAGATAGATAAGCTGATGGCGCTGCGCCCACCGGGGCAGCTCTGGGTATTCATGACAGTTGAGTCGCCTCTAATGCGAGAGCGCCATTTTGTGCCAAAGAACCCAGGAGCAGGGAACCCGTATAATCTCACCGTGTACTACACTCACGACTCAGATCTGTACGCACCTTACGCGCACTTCCAGAAGAGGAAAATGGGCAAGTTGTATCAGCCACCAAACAAAACCAAACTCATTTCCTGGTTGGCGTCCCATTGTACAGGGATGCCTTGGAGAAGAACGGAGTTTGTGAAGTATTTGCAACAATATGTCGACATCGATATTTACGGTAAATGTGGTGATTTGGACAGCGTGGCTCGAAACGAAACGCTCACTGTCTTGCAGGAATATAAATTTTATCTCGCTCTGGAAAACAACGAGTGCCAAGAATATATTACAGAGAAGGCTTCGAAGAACGCTTTTAGGAGTGGAACCGTGCCGATTGTCTACGGCTCCAGACCACAGGATTACGCGCGTATTTTCCCCCCCAACTCCTACATCCACCTGCAAGAATTCGATTCCATTGGAGACTTTGTGGACTACATCCAGTTGCTAGATAACGACGTGGAAAGATACAATCAGTATTTTGACTGGCATAAGGAAGGGACGATGGAGAGATACTCGATTTGGAATCTCCTGAAGTCGCCCCAGGAAGTCAGCATCTGCTATATCGTGAGGAAGATGGTGCATGTCTCAGTCTACCCTGAGACGTCATGGCAGACAAAGGTGCCAGATTTTGAAGCGTGGATGCGGGAACAGTGCTCCTCAAACGGGACCAAGGCAGTGTTGGGGTTCGACGTCCACGACTTCGGAGACTAATCTGACCCTCGTCATGAACTCTGGTCGATGCTGGCACTATTCCCAGTGAGATTCTCTCTTCAAGTATGCTCACAGCAGTTCGGTTATATACCATGGACTGCAACATTTCCTGATCATTTGCCCTTCTGACACATTCTCTGTAAATCAGCCTTAATATCATCCATCCACTATGTACGTCGATGCCCTCTTCCTCTCCTCCCATTAAACCTTCCTTCCAACAGCACTACCTGCAAGTGATTATAATAGTAAGCAAATAATCAGCGTTGGTGAGGGTGATGGGACGAACTATCACTTCCGAGGCGATCTGGATGTAGCTATCTTTCCGAAGCGAAGCTGAGGAAAGATAGCGTATACATTCAGATCGCCGAGGAAGTGATAGCTCGTCTCATTGCTTGAAACCAAAAGTTGATTATTTGCTTTATATTCCACATCTATACCAAAAATGACAATTTGACGTAAAAAGGTAATGTTTACTTATCTCCATAACCCCGAGCCGCTGCCATGGGGAACACGCGTTAGGACGCGCATTAGGACGCGTATTAGGACGCGTATTAGGACGCGCATTAGGACGCGCGTTAGGACGCGTTAGATGTCAAGTGATAGTCCGAGTGTAACGCACTTTTATTTCGCGCGTACTCAAAATATAAATCACGCATTAGGACTGTGAGGAGTGAAGAGATCAGCGAAACCAAAAAGTACTATCACCTAGAGTGTAACGAACTTTTATTCTCAGGTGATCTGATCTACGCCTCATCATGTGATCAACTCTTGACCAATCATATAGCAACATTCTGAGTATGTGGAATATAACATCACATATCTAGCACATTTCTGACATAAGGAAACGATTATTCCCACATGAAAGGTTGTTAGATGGTATTGTATGAAGACATGTGATGCTCTTGTGGGCAGGTGGAGGTAGTCATTGCAATGTTTAGTTTGTGCATAAATTCTGCTTATTATCCTGCTAATTTCAAACCTTTGATAATGTCACAGGGGGAATCTTGAGCTGGGGGATATTTTGGAGGCGGGACTTATCAGTGCTGAAAAAAATAAAGAAAAATTATTTTAAAATATAGGACACATATTTCCATTGAACAGTTAGCGATTTTGTAATGTACATGTTATGTTGCATCAACATAAATCAACATGCATTTTGATGACAGGGGCCCTTTAAGTCTGCACGCTCAAGCGAAATATCAAAGCACCGGCCAATTTCATTATTACACTTTGTATCGAATATGCTCAAAAAGGCCGTTTTTAAGCGCAACTATATAGGTGTTTGAAAGAAAACTCTTATCTGACCGACAACCCGGTTCTCACACAACATATTCTACCTCTACATGTCTAACTGAAATAAATGACTATATTTTGAACAATATGGATTCAGGTTATATCACTGGATCAATTCTCCACTATTTCAAAAAAGCTTTTGATATAATACCTCACGATGATATTTTCACAAAATGTCCGTTCTATGGAATTTTTGGGACAGCGTTGAGGTGGTTTACATCATACCTGTCAAACAGAAGTCATTGCGTTGATTATGAAGAAGGTTTAAGTAAATTTCTCAGGAGAATCCCAAGGGTCAATTCTTTCGCCGTTATTGTTTTGCTTGAATATCAATGGTTTGTGCAATCTTCATGTGTAAGAAGAATTCGCAAATATTTGACGAAGGACCTTCTTGTTCAATTGTATTTTTCATTGATTATTGATTAGTGATTATTGTGCAACTGTCAGGGGAAGTTTTTATAAAACGCTTTCGTTAATATATGTTTATTTATATCCCTTCTATGAATATTCATGAGTATTCTAGGAACGTGATTGGTCAATTGATGCTCGAAGAGCTCCGGATAGTACACAAATATTTCATGACCATGAGGGATCTTGTGGAATCTATTTGCACCGAGGTTAAGTGGAGGGCGTGCGGTACTATTTTCCTGAGACTGCAGGTCGAGGGAAAATGGTACCGCACGCCCTCCACTTCACCGAGGGGACCAATAGATTCCACAAAGTTCCCGAATAAAGATCATGAAATATTTGGTTTATATCCTTCATTAATATATTCTTTGCTCATTAATTTAATCCTTACCATGGACCTTGTAATATAGTGCCCATGCTCTAAGTTCCGAACGCAGGAGCCCGATTCAGATGTGTTGTTATTTCCTGCGGCTTGAGCAAACCAACGGAAATTCAAGTTGCACCTCGGCCGCAACACCGTGGGAGTTCTGGCAGCGCGCCCAATAATTTTCCGCTAAAGCGTCAAAAGGCAGCTGGAAAGAAATGTATCGCGCAGATTTTGCGTGTCGCGCATTTACCTGGGATGAATCGATGCAAATTGTATCGATCACTAATAGCCCGGATATCGATAGTCCAGAGGGAAAAAAGAGATTTTTTTTTAACATGACGTCACGAAATAGTACTTTTTTCCCTCTGACGTCACGAAATAGTACTTTTCTTTCCTCTGAGCTCTCTTCCTCCAAATAGTTCATCTATTTGTGGTCATGTGACACTCTTTCAACCAATCAACGAACTGGAATATATTAATGAGGGATATAATATACAAATATACCAAGCTGTGAGATTGTATAGTGGAAATTATCTATCTGAGGAGGGAGTGGCATAGAACTATTTTTCCGAGGGGCGAAGCCCCCGAGGAAAAAATAGTAACTTATGCCAGTACCTCCGAAGATGGATAATTTTCACTATACTTTCGAACTCAATGCTTGGTATATTTGTTTTATATCCCTTATGTGAAACAATAACAGAACAAAAATACTAATAAATACTATTTAGAAAATAGTACAACTTTCGGTAAAGTCGCCTTTTTTTTTTCTCTGTCTCGATATATCTGTTCATCCCAGGTAAATGCGCAACACGCCGCGCACTGCATTCATGCGCGCACTAATTTACGCCTGCTCAGGTAGAGACCATGCGCAGTAGTCCCAAGGAAGAAAATAGTAAATAGAGCATGCGCAGTCCTCCCCAGGAAAAAATAGTGAAAAATATCCGGAGCTCTTCGAGCATCAATTGGCCAATCACGTTCCTAGAATACTCATGAATATTCATAGAAGGGATATAATTTTCACTATTTTTTCCTGGGGAGGACTGCGCATGCTCTATTTACTATTTTCTTCCTTGGGACTACTGCGCATGCTCTCTACCTGAGCGGGCGTAAAGTAGTGCGCGTATGAATGCAGTGCGCGGCGTGTTGCGCATTTACCTGGGATGAACCGATATCGAGACAGTGAAAAAATAAGGTGACATACAACCACATGGTGTTCCCGAAAGTTTTACTATTTTCTAAATAGTATTTATTAGTATTTTTGTTCTGTTATTGTTTTACAAAAGGGATATAAAACAAATATACCAAGCATTGAGTTCGAAAGTAAAGTGAAAATTATCCATCTTCAGAGGGACTGGCATGGGTAACTATTTTTTCCTCGGGGGCTTTGCCCCTCGGAAAAAATAGTTCTATGCCACTCCCTCCTCAGATAGATAATTTCCACTATACAGTCTCACAGCTTGGTATATTTGTATAATATATAAACGCTCCAGAACAAGTCTGGAAGATTAGTTTTAAAGGCTGACTACACAATCCCAAGTGTTGTAATCTTGAGTTCATTGAGCTGGCAGTCTATAGAAGAGAGATTAAAGTACCAGTATTAAGTGGCAGTGTTCAATATCATGAATAGTTAAGCCCCTTCGTACTTAAGCTCACTTGTTGAACCACGCCCTGTATTATACTTCCCTAGATACAACCTAAAATAGTCGACTCTTTATTTCACAGCCACAAAAAATAATCAAAATCGTCTATTCGCATACATCATGTACATAGCATGTCCTTTGTTTAACAAAGTACCAATTAGTGTACAACTTTCCCCCATTATGAACATTTAAACGACAAATTCGATTACAATACATTTGAATGATTATTTTGTTCTTTTGGACGTGTGTGTGTGTGTGTGTCTGTCTGTCTGTGTGTGTGTGTGTGTGTGTGTGTGTGAACGCGCGCGTGTGTGTGCATGTGTGTGGTAAATTGTCATGTTCTAAAATCATGTTAAATTTGAGTAGATATGGTTAATTATGTATTACTTTCGATGTTGTTTCATACTATGTTTCGCAAAATCTCTTTGTCTCTCTTGAAAAGCAGGCCCTTAGGCTTAGAATGAGACAAGCCTGTAAATGTAAATAAAACCTGAATGAATGAATAAAGAAAGAAAGAAATGAATGATAAACTGTCTTTTTTCATATTGGTTTGTTTACAAATATATGTTGCCGAGAGCAAAAGGGTGGACATATATATATACATGCTTATACATATATATATATATATATATATATATATATACATGATATATATGTATCTATATATATACATATATATAAATGATATATACATATATATATATGTATATATATATATGATATATATGTATCTATATATATACATATATATATAAATGATATATACATATATATATATATGCGTGTGTATGTGTGTGTAGGTTCACAATGATTATGATTTATAAAATAACAAAGGGGGCGAAATTAGGAACTGATTTGAAGGATGCAGTTGAATGATTTACCCAATGTGTGCATTATATTGGTTGGTAAGAAACAGACCTACGAGATATGGAAGAGCTTGGTTACGGAACCAGTTTGTTTTGCATTTGAATTGGGTAAAAGCTGGTGTGTGTCGAAGAGCAATTGTGGTTGTTTTCATGGAAGATTTGATCTTTTGATGATTAGGTGGTTTAGTTTTACCAGGGATGTGTTAGGAAGGAGTAGAAACTCGAGTATAATACATTCAAACCACTGTATGGGTTCTTAAGCGTGCTCATGAATGTCAAAAGCATTCCATAATCATGACAATGCTTTGATGTTCCATGTGCCGGGCCGACATTTAGCTGATGTCAACTTGAAAAGAAATTTCTTTAATTTCCCATTTGTCTGTAGACGTTTTGTTTTTGACAAATTCGTTTGCAAACTATAAGGACGTTAACGACAGATAATGACAGATCCTAATACTCTGCTTTTGTTTCGAAAAGTATTGAGGAATCATTAAAAATCGAACATATAAGCTATTTGTATTACTTACAAAATTGACCAATTTCTTCACTTTCCGACATCTTGTGCATTTGGGGGATTCAACCACTATCAAAATGATATATTAAGCTGTGTATTATCAATAACGGCGTTTGTGTGTGTTTGCGTGGAGCAGAGATATTTTACTTGAAAAACTTGTTTATCTGTGTTTGCTGATACCTGTTGTGCTCATGGAATTATGAATGCCATTAACAGAACGGGACAAGCGAAATGAGACTGTACATTTCTTTTGTTCTCTCTGAAAAGCCGTTGCCACACAATCATGTTCATAATTGTTCAAACACCTGAACAGCACCTGTTGAGAACACCATAACTTTTCAGCGGCTTGGCACATGGGTTCAAAGACAGAAAGTTGCTTCATATCCTTCCATAACACATCCCTGGTATCACACCTGTTAATCCACTAGCAACTGCCATCACAGTTTCATTAATAATGCATGATGCTTCTGGCGAAAAAGAAGCTGCGGATTGGCATTAGTGATGCACAATAACGCCTCCCTTTTCTTTCGTCAAATTTGAATGCCGTTTCGGATGACAGTAGGGCAAATTTGTCCCAGAGAATAGTGTGATTGTTTTCACCCTAATTTCGCTTTTTCGGAAGGGATATAATTTTATTGTTTGAATGTCATCCAAGCTCATTGTAAGGCTTATAAGCTTTCTGTAGATGAATATCTTCATATTTAGGGATTTTCTATGAATATCACCTTAAAATTGAAATTCACGAGAATGCCGACCACCTTCATACCCATTATCATGCAGATACGAGAACAGCTATTCAGCTGTGATATGGTAGTGAAAGAACTGTATCGATGCATTGTATGTATTTCATCATACAACTGCGCAAACATCTAGGGTGCAAAACAAAAATCTGTGCTGCCAAGTCGTTCATGCGTCAGATCCACTGATCGCTCCAGTGGATCAGTGGTCATATCCACGCAAGAATCATGCAGAGGGCCTGCTACAGCGAAAATGAGATGAAAAAGGAAAGCTGTGTCGAGCTTTCTTTTATGTACATTCACTCGATATCGTTCAGTGGCAAGGGTCGCTGCACTGTTCAACAGCTCAGCAATAAAAACCGGCGGCTGCACTGAACTAAAATTTAGGTAACAGTCACACTGCGAGAGTCTACGCTGCTTGCGTCGCGTTGGCAGCCATCCATGGAGAGAGCAGCCTGGGTGTAAACCAGCAAGTGAGAGAGCTTGCAGTTAAACTTAAAACAACGGTTCTGCCATGTACATTTTTTATCGGAAGAATAGATTTAACACCCGGCGGTTACGATGAAAAAGCCTCTGAGAATTGCTTTTATCGGTGTCATCATCTTTGTGATTGTGTCTTCCGTGTGGCTATATAGCAGTGCAAATCAGTGGAATCAATGTATGGTAGAGAGCAAGGACCGCAAAGACATTAACGCTCTCAGCACCAGAGTAGAAGCGATTTACTCCTGGGCAGATGCTCGGAGGAATGAGGATAAGAAGCAGCCCGTTGATGGGAAGAGCAGCCCGGGTGTAGACCAGCGAGTGAGAGACATCCTGTACACTGGTTTAGCGAAGTTAGATGAAGATGTGCTGGCGATGGATATTGGTGCGATCGTTGGACCGCCTGTAGAGGGGAATTTCATGGAGAACAGACTTCTAGCCAAAGTACAGAGGGCGGATAGCCTGTGGCCTGAGAGATGCGTCATACGTGTAGCGATAGTCTGTATGAATGAGGGGTCCTGTAGCGTGATCCAAGGAAGTAATGGGAGTCTTGCAGACATTTTTACATGGCAGAAAATCTCCTGTCTGCCGTCGTTACTACCATGCGACATCGAGAGACGGCTCGTCGACACTATGACGCCGGATGTTATGAAGCAGAGCGATGTCGTGATCTTAGGGTTGGTCGGAGGGCCGATAAAGATAGATCAGCTGATGGCGCTGCGCCCACCGGGGCAGCTCTGGGTATTCATGACAGTTGAGTCGCCTCTAATGCGAGAGCGCCATTTTGTGCCAAAGAACCCAGGAGCAGGGAACCCGTATAATCTCACCGTGTACTACACTCACGACTCAGACCTGTACGCACCTTACGCGCACTTCCAGAAGAGGAAAATGGGCAAGTTGTATCAGCCACCAAACAAAACCAAACTCATTTCCTGGTTGGCGTCCCATTGTACAGGGATGCCTTGGCGAAGAACGGAGTTTGTGAAGTATCTGCAACAATATGTCGACATCGATATTTACGGTAAATGTGGTGATTTGGACAGCGTGGCTCGAAACGAAACGCTCACTGTCTTGCAGGAATATAAATTTTATCTCGCTCTGGAAAACAACGAGTGCCAAGAATATATTACAGAGAAGGCTTCGAAGAACGCTTTTAGGAGTGGAACCGTGCCGATTGTCTACGGCTCCAGACCACAGGATTACGCGCGTATTTTCCCCCCCAACTCCTACATCCACCTGCAAGAATTCGATTCCATTGGAGACTTTGTGGACTACATCCAGTTGCTAGATAACGACGTGGAAAGATACAATCAGTATTTTGACTGGCATAAGGAAGGGACGATGGAGAGATACTCGATTTGGAATCTCCTGAAGTCGCCCCAGGAAGTCAGCATCTGCTATATCGTGAGGAAGATGGTGCATGTCTCAGTCTACCCTGAGACGTCATGGCAGACAAAGGTGCCAGATTTTGAAGCGTGGATGCGGGAACAGTGCTCCTCAAACGGGACCAAGGCAGTGTTGGCCGGGTTCGACGTCCACGACTTTGGAGACTAATCTGACCCTCGTTATGAACTCTGGTCGATGCTGGCACTATTCCCAGTGAGATTCTCTCTTCAAGCATGCTCACAGCAGTTGGGCTATATACCATGGACTGCAACATTTCCTGATCATTTGCCCTTCTGACACATTCTCTGTAAATCAGCCTTAATATCATCCATCCACTATGTACGTCGATGCCCTCTTCCTCTCCTACCATTAAACCTTCCTTCCAACAGCACTACCTGCAAGTGATTATAATAGTAAGCAAATAATCAGCCTTGGTGAGGGTGATGGGACGAACTATCACTTCCGAGGCGATCTGGATGTAGCTATCTTTCCGAAGCGCAGCTGAGGAAAGATAGCGTATACATTCAGATCGCCGAGGAAGTGATAGCTCGTCTCATTGCTTGAAACCAAAAGTTGATTATTTGCTTTATATTCCACATCTATACCAAAAATGACAATTTGACGTAAAAAGGTAATGTTTACTTATCTCCATAACCCCGAGCCGCTGCCATGGGGAACACGCGTTAGGACGCGCATTAGGACGTGTATTAGGACGCGTATTAGGACGCGCATTAGGACGCGCGTTAGGACGCGTTAGATGTCAAGTGATAGTCCGAGTGTAACGCACTTTTATTTCGCGCGTACTCAAAATATTAATCACGCATTAGGACTGTGAGGAGTGAAGAGATCAGCGAAACCAAAAAGTACTATCACCTAGAGTGTAACGAACTTTTATTCTCAGGTGATCTGATCTACGCCTCATCACGTGATCAACTCTTGACCAATCATATAGCAACATTCTTAGTATGTGGAATATAACATCACATATCTAGCACATTTCTGACATAAGGAAACGATTATTCCCACATGAAAGGTTGTTAGATAGTATTGTATGAAGACATGTGATGCTCTTGTGGGCAGGTGGAGGTAGTCATTGCAATGTTTAGTTTGTGCATAAATTCTGCTTATTATCCTGCTAATTTCAAACCTTTGATAATGTCACAGGGGGAATCTTGAGCTGGGGGATATTTTGGAGGCGGGACTTATCAGTGCTGACAAAAATAAAGAAAAATGATTTTAAAATATAGGACACATATTTCCATTGAACAGTTAGCGATGTTGTTATGTACATGTTATGTTGCATCAACATAAATCAACATGCATTTTGATGACAGGGGCCCTTTAAGTCTGGACGCTCAAGCGAGATATCAAAGCACCGGCCAATTTCATTATTACACTTTGTATCGAATTTGCTCAAAAAGGCCGTTTTTAAGCGCAACTATATAGGTGTTTGAAAGAAAACTCTTATCTGACCGACAACCCGGTTCTCACACAACATATTCTACCTCTACATGTCTAACTGAAATAAATGACTATATTTTGAACAATATGGATTCAGGTTATATCACTGGATCAATTCTCCACTATTTCAAAAAAGCTTTTGATATAATACCTCACGATGATATTTTCACAAAATGTCCGTTCTATGGAATTTTTGGGACAGCGTTGAGGTGGTTTACATCATACCTGTCAAACAGAAGTCATTGCGTTGATTATGAAGAAGGTTTAAGTAAATTTCTCAGGAGAATCCCAAGGGTCAATTCTTTCGCCGTTATTGTTTTGCTTGAATATCAATGGTTTGTGCAATCTTCATGTGTAAGAAGAATTCGCAAATATTTGACGAAGGACCTTCTTGTTCAATTGTATTTTTCATTGATTATTGATTAGTGATTATTGTGCAACTGTCAGGGGAAGTTTTTATAAAACGCCTTCGTTAATATATGTTTATTTATATCCCTTCTATGAATATTCATGAGTATTCTAGGAACGTGATTGGTCAATTGATGCTCGAAGAGCTCCGGATAGTACACAAATATTTCATGACCATGAGGGATCTTGTGGAATCTATTTGCACCGAGGTTAAGTGGAGGGCGTGCGGTACTATTTTCCTGAGACCGCAGGTCGAGGGAAAATGGTACCGCACGCCCTCCACTTCACCGAGGGGACCAATAGATTCCACAAAGTTCCCGAATAAAGATCATGAAATATTTGGTTTATATCCTTCATTAATATATTCTTTGCTCATTACTTTAATCCTTACCATGGACCTTGTAATATAGTGCCCATGCTCTAAGTTCCGAACGCAGGAGCCCGATTCAGATGTTTTGTTATTTCCTGCGGCTTGAGCAACCCAACGGAAATTCAAGTTGCACCTCGGCCGCAAAACCGTGGGAGTTCTGGCAGCGCGCCCAATAATTTTCCGCTAAAGCGTCAAAAGGCAGCTGGAAAGAAATGTATCGCGCAGATTTTGCGTGTCGCGCATTTACCTGGGATGAATCGATGCAAATTGTATCGATCACTAATAGCCCGGATATCGATAGTCCAGAGGGAAAAAAGAGATTTTTTTTTGACATGACGTCACGAAATAGTACTTTTTTCCCTCTGACGTCACGAAATAGTACCTTTCTTTCCTCTGAGCTCTCTTCCTCCAAATAGTTCATCTATTTGTGGTCATGTGACACTCTTTCAACCAATCAACGAACTGGAATATATTAATGAGGGATATAATATACAAATATACCAAGCTGTGAGATTGTATAGTGGAAATTATCTATCTGAGAAGGGAGTGGCATAGAACTATTTTTCCGAGGGGCGAAGCCCCCGAGGAAAAAATAGTAACTTATGCCAGTACCTCCGAAGATGGAAAATTTTCACTATACTTTCGAACTCAATGCTTGGTATATTTGTTTTATATCCCTTATGTGAAACAATAACAGAACAAAAATACTAATAAATACTATTTAGAAAATAGTACAACTTTCGGTAACGTCGCCTTTTTTTTTCTCTGTCTCGATATATCTGTTCATCCCAGGTAAATGCGCAACACGCCGCGCACTGCATTCATGCGCGCACTAATTTACGCCCGCTCAGGTAGAGACCATGCGCAGTAGTCCCAAGGAAGAAAATAGTAAATAGAGCATGCGCAGTCCTCCCCAGGAAAAAATAGTGAAAAATATCCGGAGCTCTTCGAGCATCAATTGGCCAATCACGTTCCTAGAATACTCATGAATATTCATAGAAGGGATATAATTTTCACTATTTTTTCCTGGGGAGGACTGCGCATGCTCTATTTACTATTTTCTTCCTTGGGACTACTGCGCATGCTCTCTACCTGAGCGGGCGTAAAGTAGTGCGCGTATGAATGCAGTGCGCGGCGTGTTGCGCATTTACCTGGGATGAACCGATATCGAGACAGAGAAAAAATAAGGTGACATACAACCACATGGTGTTACCCAAAGTTTTACTATTTTCTAAATAGTATTTATTAGTATTTTTGTTCTGTTATTGTTTTACAAAAGGGATATAAAACAAATATACCAAGCATTGAGTTCGAAAGTATACTGAAAATTATCCATCTTCGGAGGGACTGGCATAAGTAACTATTTTTTCCTCGGGGGCTTCGCCCCTCGGAAAAAATAGTTCTATGCCACTCCCTCCTCAGAAAGATAATTTCCACTATACAGTCTCACAGCTTGGTATCTTTGTATAATATATAAACGCTCCAGAACAAGTCTGGAAGATTAGTTTTAAAGGCTGACTACACAATCCCTAGTGTTGTAATCGTGAGTTCATTGAGCTGGCAGTCTATAGAAGAGAGATTAAAGTACCAGTATTATGTGGCAGCGTTCAATATCATGAATAGTTAAGCCCCTTCGTACTTAAGCTCACTTGTTGAACGACGCCCTGTATTATACTTCCCTAGATACAACCTAAAATAGTCGACTATTTATTTCACAGCCACAAAAAAATAATTCAAACCGTCTATTCGCATACACCATGTACATAGCATGACCTTTGTTTAACAAAGTACCAATTAGTGTACAACTTCCCCCCTCATTATCAACATCTAAACGACAAATTCGATTACAATACGTATGAATGATCATTTTGTTCTTTTTGGCGTGTGTGTGTGTGTGTGTGTGTGAACGGGCGCGTGTGTGTGCATGCGTGTGGTAAATTGTCATGTTCTTAAATCATGTTAAATTTGAGTAGATATGGTTAATTATGTATTACATGTACTTTCAATGTTGCTTCATACTATGTTTAACAAAAATATTTTTGTATAACTACAGGGCTCTCTTGAAAAGCAGGCCCGTGGGCTCTGAATGAGACTAGCCTGAAAATGTAAATAAAACTTGAATGAATGAATAAATAAATAAATAAAGAAATGAATGATGAATTGTTTTTTTTTTTATATTGGTTTATTTTAACAGTATATGATGCCGAGTGAAAAAGGGTGGATATATATTTGTGTGTGTATGTGTGTGTGTACGTTCACAATGATTATGATTTATAAAATAACAAAGGGGGCGAAATTAGGAACTGATTTGAAGGATGCAGTTGAATGATTTACCCAATGTGTGCGTTATATTGGTTACTAACAAACAGACCTACGAGACCTACGAGATATGGAAGAGCTTGGTTACGGAACCTGTTTCTTTTGCATTTGAATTGGGTAAAAGCTGGTGTGTGTCGAAGAGCAATTGTGGTTGTTTTCATGGAAGATTTCATCTTTTGATGATTAGGTGGTTTAGTTTTTAGTTTAGTTAATCTCCCATTCCCTACGCCGATTTCATGTGCCCAACAATCTGACTGTGTATATTGAAAACTTGTACAGTAGATTACAAGGCAGTGTAAAAGGTAACAAATGGTCGTCCGAACCATTCATGTTTAAAAAAGGAGTGTTTCAGGGGGATCCCCTCTCACCCATCATTTTCTTGACTTGTTTTAACCCTCTCATTGAATATCTCGGCCAATTGAAAGATAGTGTAGGATATGACTTGAATGGTACCAGAATCATAACAACGCCGTATGCAGATGATTTTAATTTGATAACGAATAACAAAGTGCAACACCAAAAGATAATCGATCAGTTGCACTCATACACATCATCGATGGGACTCAAATTAAAGCCTTCCAAATGCTGCAGTCTTTCTATCTGCGGAGGTGTCCCGAAAGATATTAAGTATTCAATTGGTACCGACAGTATCCGTTCAATCAAAGAAAAACCTCACAAATTCTTAGGTTCGCTTATTTGCTTCAGTGGCAAACCAGCCGAAGTATGCGATTTCGTCCAAAATGAAATCTGCGTCAAGCTTCAAAGAATAGATGAATTACTTGTGCGGCCCGAGTTTAAGGTGGCCATCTACTCACGATACCTCCTCAATTCTATCCGGTTTTTGCTTACAGTTCATACACTACAAAAGACCCACTTAGATAAACTTGACGTAGTAACCGATAAATACCTGAAAAAATGGTTAGGCGTCCCTTCTCACGGCGCCAACGTCGCTATGGTCCACCTACCCCAAGGTCTCAATATCCCTAGACTATCTGATATTTACCGTCAATCCCAATCTCTCGCTTTTAGCAGATCGAGGGCTAAAGCTGATAAAGTAGTTAATCAAGCGATTGACTCTGCTATTGAAAGAGAATCACAATGGTCACGTAAACAGTCAACCGTCGTGCAATGTAACGCAACCCATTGTAAAGTTGAGAACTCGGTCAATGTTCAGACAAGTCCATGGCACACTGTAAAGAAAACTGTTAAACATGTAATAGAGGAAGATGCAGTTAAATATTGGTCTGAGAGAATAGCTCCTCTCTTGGTTCAGGGAAAATTTGCCTCACTACTGTTATTGGAAAACGAGAACCTAACTTGGAAATCGATTATGTACAATCTTCCAAGACGAGTCCTAAGTTTTATCGTTAATGCGTGCATAGACTCCTTACCCTCATATACAAACCTGCACACCTGGGGTAAACGCTTAAGTGATAAATGTAAATTCTGCCCTGGTACCACAGGCACTCTCCATCATATACTCTCGCATTGCCCAGTCTTCTTAGATAGGTATGAGTGGCGACATAATAATATTCTGAGATACATGCACAAAATATTCCTCGAAAATCTGCCTAACGGGAACATTTACACTGACTTAGAAGGGCATTCAATCGCCGGGGGCACCATACCTCCTCACATTCTCACAACAAGTCTGCGCCCAGATTTAGTCATTCTAAGGGAAGAAGAAAAGGAGGTCATAATTGTAGAGTTAACTGTTCCATTTGAAACTAACCTTGAGGCTGCACATCAAAGAAAAGTAGAAAAATATAGCTTAATACGGAGAGACATAAAGGAAAGGGGGTATACCGTATCTTTTTACGAAATAGAAGTCGGGGCAAGGGGCTTAGTAGACCGGAACAATAAACACCGCATAAAACAAATTCTAAAAACAACAAGCTCAAAAATCCATCCAACCGAATTCTTTAAAACTCTTTCCAAACTTGCCATACTCTCCTCATTTTCAATATTCTATGCCAGAAAAGAGCGAGCCTGGGGGGAGGTACGACACTTAGACCCATAATCATCTATAACATAATATTTACATTTAAAATCATTTAGCGATTAGTAATTTGTTAGTTCCCCTCTTCTTCTTTTTTTTTTAATAGATAACGATGATGTGTAATATCTCTCGTAATTAATAAGAGATGCTGGGGATCAAAGTTGATATGATTAACGTATGTACGTACACGTATTTACTCTTTATGTTGTGATACTGCATGTTTGTAATAGTTTTCCTTTGTAACCGTTGTAATAATTTTGACCAGCCATATGTTTGTACGACACTTAGATCCATAATCATCCGTCAGATAACATTTACATTTAAAGTCATTTAGCGATTAGTAACTTGTTAATTCCCCTCTCCTTTTTTTTTTTAATAGATAACGATGATAAATTGAGTATTATCTCTCGTAATTAATGTAAGATACTTAGGACTATTTTGATATGATGAATGTATTTAAGTACACGTATTTATTCCTTGTGTTGTGACACTGCATGTTTGTAATAGTAATAGTAATAGTAATAGTTAATCATTTTGACCTGCCATCTGTTTGGCACGAAACGGTGGACCTGGTCTATGTATGTATGTCTGCCACTCTTGAACTTGAATAAAGTCATGATATAACAACCAGGGATGTGTTAGGAAGGAGTAGAAACTCGAGTATAATACATTCAAACCACTGTATGGGTTCTTAAGCGTGCTCATGAATGTCAAAAGCATTCCATAATCATGACAATGCTTTGATGTTCCATGTGCCGGGCCGACATTTAGCTGATGTCAACTTGAAAATAAATTTCTTTAAATTCTCATTTGTCTGTAGACGTTTTGTTTTTGACAAATTCGTTTGCAAACTATAAGGACGTTAACGACAGATAATGACAGATCCTAATACTCTGCTTTTGTTTCGAAAAGTATTGAGGAATCATTAAAAATCGAACATATAAGCTATTTGTATTACTTACAAAATTGACCAATTTCTTCACTTTCCGACATCTTGTGCATTTGGGGGATTCAACCACTCTCAAAATGATATATTAAGCTGTGTATTATCAATAACGGCGTTTGTGTGTGTTTGCGTGGAGCAGAGAAATTTTACTTGAAAAACTTGTTTATTTGTGTTTGCTGATACCTGTTGTGCTCATGGAAGTATGAATGCCATTAACAGAAAAGGGACAAGCGAAATGATACTGTACATTTCTTTTGTTCGCTCTGAAAAGCCGTTGCCACACAATCATGTTCATAATTGTTCAAACACCTGAACAGCACCTGTTGAGAACACCATAACTTTTCAGCGGCTTGGCACATGGGTTCAAAGACAGAAAGTTGCTTCATATCCTTCCATAACACATCCCTGGTATCACACCTGTTAATCCACTAGCAACTGCCATCACAGTTTCATTAATAATGCATGATGCTTCTGGCGGAAAAGAAGCTGCGGATTTGCATTAGTGATGCACAATAACGCCTCCCTTTTCTTTCGTCAAATTTGAATGCCGTTTCGGATGACAGTAGGGCAAATTTGTCCCAGAGAATAGTGTGATTGTCTTTACCCTAATTTCGCTTTTTCGGAAGGGATATAATTTTATTGTTTGAATGTCATCCAAGCTCATTGTAAGGCTTATAAGCTTTCTGTAGATGAATATCTTCATATTTAGGGATTTTCTATGAATATCACCTTAAAATGGAAATTCACGAGAATGCCGACCACCTTCATACCCATTATCACGCAGATACGAGAACAGCTATTCAGCTGTGATATGGTAGTGAAAGAACTGTATCGATGCATTGTATGTATTACATTCATACAACTGCGCAAACATCTAGGGTGCAAAACAAAAATCTGTGCTGCCAAGTCGTTCATGCGTCAGATCCACTGATCGCTCCAGGGGATCAGTGGTCAAATCCACGCAAGAATCATGCAGAGGGCCTGCTACAGCGAAAATGAGATCAAAGAGGAAAGCTGTGTCGAGCTTTCTTTTATGTACATTCACTCGATATCGTTCAGTGGCACAGGCTCGCTGCACTGTTCAACAGCTCAACAATAA
This sequence comes from Arbacia lixula, assembly GCA_963669155.1. Classification (NCBI taxonomy): domain Eukaryota; kingdom Metazoa; phylum Echinodermata; class Echinoidea; order Arbacioida; family Arbaciidae; genus Arbacia; species Arbacia lixula. The sequence continues at coordinate 14,296,381 of OZ022597.1, forward strand.
AAATCAGCGGCTGCACTGAACTAAAAACTCTTTAGTTCAGTGGGTAACAGAGTCTACGCTGCTTGCGTCGCGTTGGTAGCCATCCATGGAGAGAGCAGCCTGGGTGTAAACCAGCAAGTGAGAGAGCTTGCAGTTAAACTTAAAGCAACGGTTCTGCCATGTACATTTTTTATTGGAAGAATAGATTTAACACCCGGCGGTCACGATGAAAAAGCCTCTGAAAATTATTTTGATCGGCGTCATCATCTTTGTGATTGTGTCTTCCGTGTGGCTATACAGTGAAAACCATTGTAATCAATGTATGGTAGAGAACAAGGACCGCAAAGACATTAACGCTCTCAGCACCAGAGTAAAAGCGATTTACTCCTGGGCAGATGCTTGGAGGAATGCGGATAAGAAGCAGCCCATCGATGAGAAGAGCAGCCCGGGTGTAAGCCAGCGAGTGAGAGACATCCTGTACTCTGGTTTAGCGAAGCTAGATGAAGATGTACTGGCGATGGATATTGGTGCGATCGTTGGACCGCCTGTAGAGGGGAATTTTATGGAGAATCGACTTCTAGCCAAAGTACAGAGGGCGGACAGCTTGTGGCCTGAGAGATGCGTCATACGTGTAGCGATAGTCTGTATGACTGAGGGGTCCTGTAGCGTTATCCAAGGAAGTAATGGGAGTCTTGCAGACATTTTTACATGGCAGAAAATCTCCTGTCTGCCTTCGTTACTACCATGCGACATCGAGAGACGGCTCGTCGACACTATGACACCGGATGTCATGAAGCAGAGCGATGTCGTGATCTTAGGGTTGGTCGGAGGGCAAGTAAAGATAGATAAGCTGATGGCGCTGCGCCCAACGGGGCAGCTCTGGGTATTCATGACATGTGAGTCACCTTTAATGCGAGAGCACCATTTTGCGCCTAAGAACCCAGGAGCAGGGAACCCGTATAATCTCACCGTGTACTACACTCACGACTCAGACCTGTACGCACCTTACTCGCACTTCCAGAAGAGGGGAATTAGCGAGATGTATCAGCCATTTCAGCCACCAAAAAAAACCAAACTCATTTCCTGGTTGGCGTCCCATTGTACAGGGATGCATTGGCGAAGAACGGAGTTTGTGAAGTATCTGCAACAATTTGTCGACATCGATATTTACGGTAAATGTGGAGATTTGGACAGCGTGGCTCGAAACGAAACGCTCACTGTCTTGCAAGAATATAAATTTTATCTCGCTCTGGAAAACAACGAGTGCCGAGGATATATTACAGAGAAGGTTTCGAAGAACGCTTTTATGAGTGGAACAGTGCCGATTGTCTACGGCTCCAGACCACAGGATTACGCGCGTGTTTTTCCCCGCAACTCCTACATCCACCTGCAAGAATTCGATTCCATTGGAGACTTTGTGGACTACATCCAGTTGCTAGATAACGACGTGGAAAGATACAATCAGTATTTCGACTGGCATAAGGAAGGAAATATCACACGGCACTCAGTTTGGAATTTCTTGAAATCGCCCCAGGAAGTCAGCATCTGCTATATCTTGAGGAAGATGGTGCATGTCTCAGTCTACCCTGAGACGTCATGGCAGAGAAATGTGCCAGATTTTGAAGCGTGGATGCGGGAACAGTGCTCCTCAGACGGGACAAAGATAGTGTTGGGGTTCGACGTCCACGGCGTCCGAGACTAATCTGACCTTGGTCGGTGTAGGAAAGAGTAGCTAAATGACTAGGTAAGATGCTTCCAAAGATGAACCGAGGTTGTCTATACATATGGCCGTAAGAACAGGTTTAAATCCATGCATACACTTATATAGCGGTCAGCCCAAATTTACTGCATGTATCTATTACCACTTTTTTGTGCAAATCGTCTAGGTGATAAAAAAAAAATCGTCAAAGGAAAAGAAAATTATGATCTTTTAACATTTTTATTTTATGATGTCACGTTCAAAGTGCTCTCCCATAGCTTGTGTACACTTTTTTTTAAATATCAATTTTCTATTAAAAAAAACAAAAAAATAAATAAATAAATAGGCCTCCTTTTACCGGTGCATTTGATACATTTTTTTCACACAAAAATACTCCGTTGTCAAAAACAGAAAAAGAACAATTGAGGGAATCATCGCGCGTGATGTCACAAAATTGAAATTTGAAGAGATCATAACTTTCTTATTCCTCGACGGATTTTCGTCAAACATTCAAACATGTCTATTTCATATTTCTGTTTCTGTTGGACCCAGCTTTTTTTTTTTAGAGTAAACTATCCCTTTAAGTCATTTGAGCTTTTTTATATTACACATGCTACATATCAAAATACATTTCAGGACATGAACGAGAGTCATCCCTTTTAGTAAACACTGATGTACACTACAGCTCAAAGGAATTGGCATAGGGTAAGGGAAAGGTAAGACGGGGAAGGAGCCACAGTTTTAAACCGCGGTATATTTTGTCCAGTTCAGCATGAAACATGGTGCTTTTTAGGCTAAAACATCGTGTTTCATGCTGAACTGGACAAAATATACCGCGGTTTAAAACTGTGGCACCTTCCCTTTCTTACCTTTCCCTTACCCTATGCCAATTCCTTTGAGCTGTAGTGTACCTTTGAATAAATGATACAAACAGTGTCCCAAAAAGTGTATCCTGTTAAATGAGAGGGCCCTTGTTGATGTAGACACCTTACTTTATTGCTTTGTAATGTATTCTTTGATTTCACGTAGCGTTTGACAACAAAAATCATTATTGTCAGGTTAGTGCTTGACATGAGACATGTTTTTCTTTCAAACTGTAAAGAAATGTAACTTTGATTTCCACTGGGACGTTGCATGTTACTTTGAATTAAAAATGTTACCTCAAAGTCATCCTCTGATGCACTTATAAATTTTTGTTTTGGAAAATGACAACCACAGCTATGATACATTCTTGCTTCGTAGCATTATCTGCCTTTATCAGTGCAATGCATAACTGCTCTTTCCTGATCACGTAGATATCTCCTTGTAGGCCATTATATTCGGCTACGGCATCATTTGGTCGAAGAAAATATCATTTCCGACAGGCTTTCGTTTTACAATCACCTTTCAGTGTTACCATCAAGTTTACCATATTTGCTAAAAATGTCCACCATCAGTGCTGTGTGAAACATCACAATCTTTTAACCTCCTTTGTACCGACTTGAAAACAACCAGCATCAAATCAGGGATGTGTTAGGAAGGAGGGACAACTCAACCATAATATATTCAAACATCTGTATGGATACTAAAGCGTGTTAATGAATGTCAAAAGCATTCCACAATCACTGCAATGCTTTGAAGTCCCATGCGCGGCACCGTCATTTTGCTATCGTCAACTTGGAAAGCAGTATCTTTAATTGCCTGTTTTGTTTCTCGAAGCTGTGTTTCTTATCACATTTTTTTGCAATTTTCAAGAAAGTTAAGGGGCAACACCTCTAAAGATCCTGTATTCGTTTTTCTTCTAAATAATTGTTGAATGATGCACAAACGGAGATATAAGATAATATTCTTACTTACATAATTAACAAATTTCTTCACTTTCCGGAGATTTCCGGAAATGTCGGATTCAATCATTATCAAAATCATATATTAAGCTGCTTACTTTCATTAACAGAGTTTGCGTGAATTTGCGTGCAAATGAGATATTTTACTTTAAAAAACTGTTAATTTTTGTTCGCTGATATCTCTTTTCCTCACAAAAGTATTGATGCAATCCAACAGAAGTGGACAAGCGAAATAAGACTCTACATTTCTTTTGTTCTCTCTGAGAAACCGTTGCTAGGCAATCGTGTTCGTTATTGTTAAAACACGTGAAAAGCACATGCTGAGACCACGCAATTTTTCGGCGGTGCCACGCATGGGCTCAAAGAAAGAATGTTGTTTCATATCCTTTCCTAACACATCCCTGATCAAATGCAATGCTTACATTATTTCCAAACACTGAGCATTGTAATTTTCAGTGCACGTGATCTTTTCATTTGCGGACATACGCCAAACTGTAATTCCCGTTGGCATAACGATGTGTAGTAAGCCAATGGGATTTTCAAGGCCCGGTAAGGGTTAAACCAGGGAGGTGTTACGAAGGAGTAGAAACTCAAGCATGATATATTCAAACATCTGTATGTGTTCTAAAGCGTGCTCATGAATGTCAAAAGCATTCCATAATCATGACAATGCTTTGATGTTCCATGTGCCGAGCCGACATTTAGCTGATGTCAACTTGAACAGAAATTTCTTTAATTTCCCATTTATCTGTAGACGTTTTGTTTTTGACAAATTCGTTTGCAAACTATAGGGAAGTTAACGGCAGATAATGATAGATCCTAATACTCTGCTTTTGTTTCGAAAAGTATTGAGGAATCATTAAAAATCGGACATATAAGCTATTTGTATTACTTACAAAATCGACAAATTTCTTCACTTTCCGACAATTTGTGCATTTGGGGGATTCAACCACTCTCAAAATGATATATTAAGCTGTATATTATCATTAACGGCGTTTGTGTGTGTTTGCGTGAAACATAGATATTTCACTTGAAAAACTTGTTTATTTGTGTTTGTTGATACCTGTTATGCTCATGGAAGTATTAATGCCATTGACAGAACGGGACAAGCGAAATGAGACTGTACATTTCTTTTGTTCTCTCTGAGAAGCCGTTGCCACACAATCATGTTCATAATTGCTCAAACACCTGAACAGCACCTGTTGAGAACACATAACTTTTCAGCGGCTTGGCACATGGGGTCAAAGGAAGAAAGTTGCTTCATATCCTTCCATAACACATCCCTGGTTAAACGCACATACACTGAAATATAATTGCTTAAACACTTACAATGCAGGGTTGTTTAATTATCTGCTGATCCGTATATGTAGGGAAATTGAATCAAACAGATTTTTTTTTTCTGGGGGGGGGGAGGGTCTACATGAAAGATTGTGTGATACACCGTTTCACCTTGCTTTGCTTATTTGTTTATTTCTAGTTAAATTTCTAGATAAATATCATAGTCGCATTCTTTTATCTGTCAATTGAACATGTTTGGGGGCTTGCTTCGATAGTCATGTGATAGAGTTAATCTGTGAAATGTCGCTGAACTTGCCACAGGTGGATGTGACGTCACGTCACTCAGCTTTGCCTTGTTGGAATTTAAGATTGCTTTGTTGCCTTGTCATTTTACATGTACTATAATTATTATTATCATTAACTTATATCGTGCTTGATTTCCCTTCCGGCCCAAAGCGCTCACAATATATTCAATTACAATGATAAAACATGTACATGTAGAAAAATAAAAATAGGTTACAGCTACAAATTTGTAAAAAGACGTGTTTCAAGTGAAAGAGTTTCTGATGAAAACTGTCTGATTGTAATTGAGAGATCAGACAATTGCTTATGAAGCGAACACATCCTAACTACCAATTGATGCCATTCGTTGTATTTATGCAGTATAATTTCCCCATTTCCTTCCCTACCCCCTCCTCTCTCTCTTCCCCCCCCCCCCACCTTTTTTTGTTTTACCCCTGTCATTTTTTTCACACCCCCTCTCTCTTTCTCCGTTTCCGTCCCTTCGCCCTCTTCCTCTTCCTCCCTCCCCCCCCCCCCCCCCACCCTTCCACCCCCACCCCGCCCCACCCCTCCTTTCTCCAGATTGCTGAAGTCACATGGACTACACAAGGACTCCACTCCACTGTGGGATGTTGACGTCTTTGTCCTCAGGCTGGTCGGGTGAATGGGCATTGAACAAGTGATTTTGTTGCTTCGTTGTTATGCAGCAAAGTGTGTCAGATCATGGACCTATCATGGATGGACTGCGCTCGGATAGACTTCCTTTGATCTATGAGGTCCGCCGCCTCATAACAATTCAAGACATTCAGGTGTTTTAAACAATTAGCTGAATTTCTAATTAGGTAGTGCCTTCCTCTGAATAACAAAAGAAAATCTGTTTTGAGAAGTATGTCAACCCTTCAGCCTTCGCTGGGAGTTCATAGCTCATCTTTTTACACATACTGTGAATTAGTTTTGGGGTGAGCGAAGGGAAATTTTGAAAAAAATTGTAAAAAGAATTTGGTCCGTAACTTTTTCGGACATCTCCGCACACGAAATTGATGTTGTTTCCATGAAAGATGAAACACTCAATAAACGATTTACAAGATATTTTTAAGGAAATATGATTCGGAAATGTGCGATATGGAGGCATTTCCCTGGCATGTTTTCTACAGTATTCTCCTTTTATCACAACACGAAGCAACAATATAATCTGAAATTCACAGAATCGTATCTTTATAAGATGTAATACTACTGCACATGCACTTCAGTTCATGAAGTGGTTCGGAAATCTTCTGCGCATACAAAACATATATTCCACAAAATGCATCCTACATTTTGTCATACTTGTTTGGCGGCGAATCTCCCTCGATCAAAGGGCCAATCGCGTCAAATATTCCATTGTGATATGAATGCACGCGACTGCTATAGGAATAAATTACACTTCGTGCTGACTCCATTCCTTACACCTCTCTGGTCAGATTGGATGTCTCCGAGGTCGGTTTGCGCTCAACACTCGAGTTATGACGCGTCGCGTCGTGTTTAAAAAAGAGATAGTCCACCTTGAGAATAACTTGGTTTTCATAAAAACAGAAACATAAAAGAAACATATTAGTGAAGGTTTCATTCATTTCTGTCAAACGATTAGAATATTACGATTGGAAGTTTTGATTTTGTGACGTCACGTACGAGATGCTCTGCCATATGTTGTGTACTAATTTTGTGTTGAAAATGTCGATTTTCTCAAACTAATATGCATCATTTTACTTGTGCATTTGATACGTCATTAGAAGCACGTTTTTGCACACATACCTCTATGAAAAATTCGCATCCTTTGACGGACTTTCGTCAAACCTGTACTAATATGTTTCATGCTTTGCTTTTATTGAAACTGACAGGGTAAACTATCCCTTTAAGTTTGGCCGAAATAAGCCAACATATTTTGTAAAGACGACTTTACGGATATATCTATTTGTTTTGTCTTCAATTTTGTTATTTTATAAAGAAAAACATTTAAAACAAAAATCCTTTAAAAAATAAAGGAAAATTGTGTGTATCACTTGCGTGTATCACTTGTGCAAAAATGCTAAAAGGGAATACTGGGAAAACAAAATTACCTTCAAGAGGGGATCATGAGCAATCTTCTTGCCAATGGGCTTAAATTCATGTATTGCCCATTTTAGAAACTTGCTGAAAGTTATTTATCCTCATATGATCCACATTTGGAGTGATTAGTGATTAAATCACAAATCTTCGAAATGTTCGGCACGAACAGTTTGAGGGTCAACATCGATTGTATATTGGCGCAAATTGCTGGCGAACGGTGGTAAGTATTTGAGGGTGTTGATCATGCATACATATGATGACGCGAAGCAGCACATGGCTTGGTAGCGCAGCTGCTACTGTTAGTGCCAGTGCTATTTCTTATCCCCCCCCCCCCCATTTTTAATGGATAGTGGCTAGTACAAAAGAAACTCCATCAACGGTCCTTATCCTTCGACATCTGGTTGACAGTTTTCTCCATTGTTCTAGCACGAATCTTATCCTATTGTTCTTACTCAAAATAATCACCATCACTCCCAGCAACTTGCGCCAAGGAATGGAGTCAGCACGAAGTGTAATTTATTCCTACAGCTGTCGCGTGCATTGATCTTACAATGGAATATTTTACGCGTTTGGCTCTTTGATCGAGGGAGATCCGCCGCCATACGAGCAAGACAAATGTAAGATGCATTTTGAGGACTACATATTTTGTATGGGAAGAAGATTCCAGAATCATTCCATGTACTAAAGTGCACGTGCAGTAATAGTACGTCTTATAATGAAACGATTTTGTAAATTTCAGATTATATTGTTGCTTCGTTGTTGTTGTTGTTGTTTTTATTAAAGGAGAATACTGTAGAAAACATGCAAGAGAAATGGCAGTCATATTTCCTTAAAATATCTTGTAAATCATTTATTGAGTGTTTCACCTTCCATGGAAACAACATCAATTTTGTGTCCGGATGTGTCCAATAAAGTTACGGACCAAATTCTTTCTATAATTTTATCAACATTTTCATTCGCTCACCCCAAAACTAATTCACAGTTTTGTTATTTGTTATTCAGAGGAAGCACTGTCTAATTAGAAATACAGCTAATTGTTTAAAACACCTGAATGTCTTGATTTTGTTATGAGGCGGCGGTCATCATATATTAAAGGAAGTCTATCCGGGTGTTTATTTCGTAACATCGCACTCTGGATTTACTTGTTGGTTGGAAGTCGGACAAACTTTGAGGTTACCAATTTAGTAGCATGCTAATTCAAAGACGTACATACACTTTGCATACATAACAAAACTGGTCGATTATGGTGTGTGTCTAGGTGTTTACAAAATCATACATAATTACAGCAGGGATGTGATAGAAGGAGAAGCAACTCGAGCATAATATATTCAAACATCTGTATGGATACTAAAGCGTGCTAATGAATGTCAAAAGCATTCCACAATCACTACAATGCTCTGATGTCCCATGCGCGGCACTGACATTTACAGTCAATCGGCAGCGCTCGCTCGTTCTATAGAAATCGTGAGCGTTTTATTTTTCGTCTCGCGAAATCTCACGCGCAGATTTTGCTGCACGTAGATTATGAAGGAATTTGACATGCTCGCGAGATCTTTTGCTGGGGTCTTCTGTAAGCATACTGATCAGGATTTTTTTAGACAGGGATTGAGATTATATGTTTCTTAATAAATATTTTTAGTTTTTTTCGAAATCCGCAAAGGAGTTTTTATGTTATTTACCTTCAAAAACAGGCCTCAATTTTTTTTTTAAATATGTAAGCTCTCAGACCTTGCTGGATGCTGACCCTTCTATGGATTGTACGGCAACGACAGTTACGGCTCTAAAAAGCCAATACTTCAGCGGAGATTCTGATTCCAATATTGTTTGGGCTCAAAAATAAAACATTTGAGCTATTCGTCTTCAAAGTGACGCGAGATTTCAGAAATCGTACGGACTTCGCAACCGATATATACGTAAGCTCCCAGACTTTGCTGGATCCTGACCCTTCTACAAATTGAACGGCAATACCAGTTACAGCTTTGGAAAGCCGGTACTCCAGCGGAGAATTTGATTCCAGTTTTGTGTGGGCTCAAAAATAAAACATTTGAGCTATTCGTCTTCAAAGTGACGCGAATTTTCAGAAATCATACGGACTTCGTAACCGATATTCGTCCGCAGGCAGCAGAAAACACACGATTTTATTTTCAGCTCGGTAGTCGTGACCTTCACTTTACCTCTCGAACCGCGAAAAAGGTCTCCTTTTCAAACTGCGATATCTCCATGAATATATCATATTTTTGTACACTTTCTTTTGTAACGGTATGTTGGAGGTCGACATTTACTAAGGGTGAAAAAACATTTCATTGAAACAGGCAGAAAAATATTGAAAATTCGAGATAAATAATGTGGTTCTAATAAAAATTTAAAAAATGAAAATAAACTCTATATTTCAATGTCAATCGCTTTTGAGCCCCTAATATTTAGAGATCATCTGAAGCAGCATTTATTGTACTTTATGGAGATACCATTATTTTTCAACCTCCCCCCATAGAAGGGTCAGCATCCAGCAAAACATCAACCATGTTCAAATCCAGAATGAGCGAGATATGACGAAGTTGTGAGCGATCCTAACCAGTCAATCATAGTCCGCGGACTATGATTGGATCGCCTTGGATCGCCGGTAGAATTTCGTTATTATCGTGGACTATGATTGGCTGGTTAGGATCGTTCACAACTTCGTCATATCTCGCTCATTTTGGATTTGAACATGGTTGATGTTTTGCTGGATGCTGACCCTTCTATGGGGGGAGGTTGAAAAATAATGGTATCTCCATAAAGTACAATAAATTCCGCTTCAGATGATTTCTAAATGTTTAGGGCTCAAAAGCGATTGACATTGGAATATAGAGTTTATTTTAATTTTTTTAATTTGTATTAGAACCACATATTTATCTCGAATTTGTAATATTTTTCTGCCTGTTTCAATGAAATGTTTTTTCACCCTTGGTAAATGTCGACCTCCAACATACAGTTACAAAAGAAAGCGCACGAAAATATGATATATTCATGAAGATATCGCAGTTTGAAAAGGAGACGTTTTCCGCGGTTCGAGAGGTCAAGTGAAGGTCACGACTACCTCGCTGAAAATAAAATGAGCGTATTTTCCGGTGCCTGCCGTTTGGCTGTTTAGCTGCTGTCAACTTGGAAAGCAATATCTTTAATTCACTGTTTTGTCTCTAGAAGCATGTTTCTTATCACATTTTTGTGCAATTTTCAAGAAAGTTACGGGAAACACCACTAAAGATCTTGTACTGAGTTTTCTTCTAAATAATTGTTGAATGATGCACAAACGGATATGTAATATAATATTCTTACTTACACAGTTAACAAATTTCTTCAATCTCCGCAGATTTCCGCAAATGTGGGATTCAATCATTATCAAAATTATATGCTATTTATTTTCATTAACACAGTTTGCGTGCATTTGCGTGCAACTGAGATATTTTAGTAGAAAAAAAATGTTTCTTTTTGTTGGCTGATATCTCTTTTCCTCACAAAAGTTTTGATGCAATCCAACAGAACTGGACAAGCGAAATAAGACTCTACATTTCTTTTGTTCTATGTGAGAAACCGTTGCTACGCAATCCTGTTCGTCATTATTAAAACACCTGAAAAGCACATGCTGAGAAGACATTTTTTCTTCGGTGGTGCCACGCATGGGTTCAAAGAAAGAAAGTTGTTTCATATCCTTCCATAACACATCCCTGATTACAGTGTGCACATATACAGTACGGACACTTTGGGGGATAACTTTGGATTTGAAAATGTGTGTGTAGCAAATAATAAGCCATTTCGTAGTGTATTCTTATTATGTTCTCCCTCACTACGTAGTAACGCGCTGTGCCATTCACAAACATCTATTCATTCGGAATGAATTGGCGAAATGCGCTCTACATCCAGTAGCTACTACTACTCGGACAAATCGCTGGACAAGCTTTGAGGTTTAGTAACATATTGTTTACAAGACGTGCATAGAAATTGCATACATAACGAAAATGGTCTATTCCGAACACGATACCCGTTGTGCATCACGTTATGTAAACCCATAATGTATTTCCCGCCAGAATCATTATGAAACGATCAAAGACTCTGGCAGTTGCTAGTGGATTGACAGGTGTACTGTAGAATGGGCATTGTTGTGTCCTGAATCCAATTATCTGATACACACATGTTGGGGTCCCAATATGTCCCAAAGACTTCAAAGTAAATATCTCATTAAATATTCGAAGGATTCTTACAAAAAGATCATTCATATAATGTCACGAAGCTTGCTCCTGGAAATATTACATCCTTTGATTTAATGTGCAAATTTTATCCTGATTCGAGAGTTATAAGTTTTGTAGAATTATTTTTCAAACGCTCAAAAGCTTAGCAACTATATATTCACGCACATAATGTGCCTTTATGTGTGTCTAATGTTATGTGATGTATGTGCCATAATATTTGATCATGGTGTTGAATGTTTAGGTTTTTTTAACCGCTGTTTTCTTTTCTTCGATCCGTTGATGTACATACACAAACGTGTTTACTGTTATGTGATATATGCATGAATTTGGGCTTGAGAAGCTTATTCTGTTACGGGAAAATGTGTTAAATTAGTCAATTGTGTTTGTTTGTTGTAGTTTGTATCAGTCTAAGAGCACGGTTATTGGTAAGATATTTCGTTTTGAAAGTTAATTACTTCCATTCTGCATACTGTTGTGTCTATAATCAGGATGTCAGTTACATGTAATAATACTGCCTTGATGTCGGTTATAATTAGTATTACTGCCATGTGTAACCAGGGGGTGTTTCACCAAGCTGTTCTTAAAGGCAGCCCGTCCCTTTTTCAGATCACCACAAAACCATCGAAGCGTTGGCAAAACAAATAGAGAAGTGTTAGCAAGCTGTATATTCATAATTTGCAACTGATACGTAGTGTAAAATTCAAATAATGCACGTAAACAACGTCTGATTAATAGTCTTTACCTCAGGCTCTTAGCAGTTTGTGTTGAAATATCTGCTATATTTATCAATCTGTTTATTAAATTATGAAACGCATTATGATAAAAAATTGTTCTATAGAAGGAATCATCTCCAAAGTTTGGTAATTACTCATAAAATTAGGACTTCACACATGCATAATAACCACGTAGGTATTGTAACAAGGACTAAAACTTTTTTCGTATTACGAAAAAAGTCGGTTGGAAATTTAACGGCTGAAATTTTTACATATACAAAAAGCTTCAACAATGCCGTTCGGATTAAATTATATTTTAGGTGGAATTTTCTTTGACGAAAAAAGTAATGTTTGTACCAAATGTATTCTATTGTTTGTTATTATATTTTCAAATGTCCTTTCCTAGAAATATACAAATGTCAAATCTATGATTTATATTACATTTTCTATCATGATATGTCACCACTTAACAAAAAAGTGTAATCTGAAATATTTATCTTGAGAAGAAACTAGCACAAATATGAAATGTTTTTGTCATGTTTTATTTTTAATTTGTCTAAATATTGAAGATATTTGGGGGAAAAGACACCTAAATATTTTTCAGCTCTTGATGACAAAGCAATGTGATGAAGGGGCATAACATACTCATTTGTTTGATATCAAATTCGTCATGACAGTACACATATTTTATAAGATACAGTAAATTCTATGACGTTTGGCAAGTGTCAAATTTTCTTTGAATTTCCTGGCTGTATGTAAACTTCTGGCCTCAACTGTATCAACCTTAGTTAACATTCTGTGTCACTTATCATTCATGATATGTACTATCGAGTTACTGAATTATGTGACATTACTAGGCAATGTATAATCTCAGAACTGTGTTCAAATTATGGACTGATAAAACTTTCATCAGATTCTGTTTTGTGCGGTTTTAACTTTAAAGTACTTTAATTGACATGTCTTGATTATCATTAATAGTAACTGTTTGAGCTACAGTTGTGTCTAGTTTTCCTATATATTTCTGATTGTCTATGATATTTCACGGTTTCATGTATGTTTTATATTTACGTTTATGATTAACTTTACGTAGCCAAACGCATACATTTGTGTTAGTTTAGATTGTACTGTAATGGAATGGAGCATACAAATTCTTTGATGCGTTCTTTGTTCATATTTCTTGTCTCTTTTATTTTTACTTTCTACTGATACCTTCTATCATACATTTATATTATGTCATATTTTGTTGTGCAAAGGCGCATGCGTTCAGTAGAGAGAAACTTACAATGTTATAATATTAGAGTCGAGCTATCAGCTTTCAACTTTTATCAATGATTGTGCTTGTGACGTAATGCTTTCTGAATACATCAATTTATGATTTCCTATATTTCTCCATTGCATCTGTGAGTTTTTTTTCCTATTCGTCCATCAGCTTGAGCTACTGTCTCCGCTCATTTTGCCAATAAAGTATAAAATTTAAAGCACTTGACCGCAGATCCGAGCCTATTTTTGAGTGTCACATTAGAACAAACTTAGAGTGAGACAAGTTTTACACGATTTGATGATGTTATTCTGGAGATATGGCTTCGCCGAAGGGTTTCATCTTCACAGACCTCAAACAGTGATGGAAATGTTAGCAGTCACTGCTAACATACAGTTTATGAAGTGGCCTATATTTAAAACAAGTAACAGTTGGCAATATTAAACGATGAAATGCAAAATAACAGTGCATCAAAAGTAAATAAATAATAATGTCAGCATAAATCCAAGAGAGAGAGAGAGAGAGAGAGAGAGAGAGAGAGAGAGATGGGAGCGGTGGGGAGAGAGTCTGATTAGTCCATCATTAATCTTCTAGTATGGGACTTATAGGCCGGCCTATGCATAACTTAGAAGTTTGGGGCTTATAGATAATAATAAATGCTATCAATCTTTACATGCAGCCGTAAAAATACTTTGATGATGATCTATTCCAAGCTTAGTTTACTTTTCTACCTTTGAAAGATGTTGATCATGTAGACGTCAAGTCTGCAGTCTAAACGATGCACAAGTCTTGCGAGATTCAAGTGGAAGACACCTGAACAGCAGACGGCAAATCCAACCGCGGTGCCCATGGCAACGGTAGGGTGGTGAGATAGTCTTTTCTCAAGTGACACTACTGGCATTTTCGACGCGTTAAGGTTACGGGAAAATCGCGCACGGGCAACCCCCTTTACCTAGACTATAAGCTTCCGTAGAATACGATTCCCCATTATCTCCCCGGGGAGATTTGGTGTACACAATAACCACATCTAGGCCTAAATACGTTCTCAGACATTCCAGTAAACTATCCATGCAGTCGTATGCATGAAAGCACACTGCGTGTAGGCTATTGTCAATTTTTCATAGGGATTATACCTGTGAAAACTTAGGCATGAATTTTGCTTGCTTTGTGAAACACATGTTGCATGGATGGCCACACTTTTTTTTCTATTCTTACTGTAACATTTCATAGTGTGCGCTCGTTGTAATACCCTATATAATAGTGCATTCTTTAACACAGGAAAAGTCTCCCAATCTTATGTTATTTCCGTTTCTCTGGCAAATATTTCGGTACATCTTTATCTCGTATATTAAAGGCACACGCAACTGGGAGATACTGTAACGTGCGCAATTCCGTAAGCCCCATTCAATCGTACACAAACCTTGTAAAGTACATCATGCGAGTTCGTCGGACTAGTCCAACAATCTCCGAATGTGTCCGAAAACCTCTGAAAGTGACGCGAAGGCCGAAGTCAGAGGCTACACATTCGGAAAATTCGCAGCCTGCGCCAGCACACTGGATGCGTGTGTGCTGGACTGCTCACCGAGCTAGTTGAAGCATCGCACTGAACATCCAACCATAGCTAGCTAGCCAGCCGCGCGGGCCGGGGGTGAATTGCTCGCGAATACATGAATTACGAGTGGCTGTTTGCTTTAAGGTTCGCACATTGACTGCGCTTGACTGGTTTTATGTGATTAAGCGCATGGGTTCAACTGAGGTTCAAACAACGTACATGTACGCACTGTGCGTGTTTTCATATAGCATAATCTCATTCCAATCATGCTAATTGATAATATGTGTGTATTTTCTTTTCAGTGTCAAGAAATAGTCAAAATTCATAACATAAATATAAAAACAGAAATACCCCCAATTCAATTCTAAAACTTCAAGGTTCCGAAACAGTGTCCTCCATTGTTTTGAAAGCATTTTAAAGAAATGTTATTCTCTCTACATTTAAAATGTGTACATGTTATTCTATATTTATTTCTTTTGGTTTTATATATATTTACGTTTTGTATACTTGATTTAAAATGTTATTGTGTGTTATTTAATTTGTATAATTGCAAACATTTAGATGTTTCTTAAACTGTACATGTACACGATATGAATGACTCTAATCCAGCCACGGCTGTCAAATGTCATATGAGTACACGTTCCTGAGCTAAATTGAATTAAATTATGTGCAATCATCAGGGTAACACTTTAATACGGGCAGCTCTAATATGCAATGCGCAAACCAAGCCAAGTTAGTAATGCACCGAACCTCTGACGAGTAAAAAGCGTGTTTACCAAGTTCCAGGTATTAATTTTGTCTTCTTAATAATACTTGTAAACTTAATCGTTCAATTCATCAATACAGTACCAAAGCACATGGAAATTTGCGCGTACCGGCCATTTGGTAAATATAATTTTCACGTACAACAAAATGCAGGAATAACATACCGGTTGAAATAAGGAATAGCCCAACTTTTGCGAAATGTTAAGCTCAAATATAAACATATAAATCATTTGATTCCTCATAGTATATGTACACTCCAGTTCAAAGGAATTGGCATTAGAGAAAGGGAAAGGGAAGAAAGGGATGACCCGCAGTTTTAAACCGTTATATATTTTGTCCAGTTCAGCATGAAACACGATGCTTTAGCCTAAAAAGCATCATGTTCCATGCTGAGCTGGACAAAATCTACCACGGTTTGAAACTGCGGGTCATTCCCTTTCTTTCCTTTCCCTTTCCCTATGCCAATTCCTTTAGCTGTAGTGTATGCGTATTTTTTCTTTCAAGTATGATCTCTATGTATTCATTGCATTCTTGTCTTCCTTTTCTCCTTCTCCTTTCCTTGGTTCTTTCGTATAAACCTTAACTAATAATGGGGTTTTACCCTAGACAAGCCTCTGGCTTTTTGGTAATCCCCCACTTTCCCATTGCTGTGCAGTAAAAATTGTCTATATTGTTTGTTTATTTGTGAATGTGTTTCGTTCTTTATGTTGAAGCTGCAATTTTCACACAATCAATTTATTTTGTTAATTGTATGTGTTATTGTTTATTAATGATGAATGTGGAATAAATTGACCTGACATTTCATGAAATCTCAGAGAAGTCCATGCGCATGCGCTGGGTCAATCGTTTGCTTCATGTAGGACGAGTTTAGGCCCCGAATTTGATAGTTTAATTACTGAAGTTCCTATAGATCTAATGAGTATAATAATGTGTTTTGACCAAGTCTTTAAGAGATGTCTTCCTTCAGTTGAAATTCATGTTTTACTTCTGTGATGGAGACTGTGACAAAGGCATAATCATTTTTTTCTGTGTATTCCAGATGTACATCTATAGTTAACACTTAAATTCGATTCATATTTTGTAGATAACAAATGGCTTTACAGCACTGATGCATTTTTATAACGTATGATATGTCAACGGTGTGGATGATTGCCATGTTAAACAGAAAGTACACTTAGAGGTTAGCATGGTTAAATTGCTTTTTATAAAAGCAGATTGAAACATGAAAGAAAGATTAGTGAAATCCGTCAGAGGATAACAGACTTTTGAGTTTTAAAGTGTTTCATTTTGTGACGTCACTTTCGAAATACACTGCTACAAGTTGTGTACTTTTCTTGTTGTGGAAAATTGTCATCTCCTCAAAAGGATATTCACCATTTTACCTATGCATTTATCATGAGACATATGTTGTTACACACAAACATGTATGGAAATGATATATTCCTTCATCAAAAACCAGAAAAGGGACAATTCATGGAATCATACAGCACACAAGCAGCTCGCAAGTGACGTCAACAAATCAAAACTTTAAAAAGTCACAACTCTCGTATCCTTTTGGCGGTAATCGTTTGCTTCCTCTATTTTGCTATGGGGAAAATTTTCACTTCGGGATGGACTCTTCTTTAATATATCTCCTTCAAGCTATAATAATTGCATATAGGACTAGACGAAACTGTACAGATTGATTTAATTGATTTATTTTATTTGCCATTGTATACATACATCTACACAATCATTATGATACTTGCAGGAAACAATTAATTGATTCAACGCCATGCGTATGTTGTACGATCGTGGGGTGCTAAAGTTTGGGGAAAATGATTTAGAAACCGTGGATATTTGATGTTTCTCCCTAAATTTAGACTGATACGCATAAAAGTAAGGCAATTATCGACATTCCAATTCAAGTCATATTTATGATAATCACTATGGGTTAATGATATGGAAAGAAGAGAGCGGAGGGAGGGGAAGAGAGACAGAGAGACAGAGAGAGAGAGGGGGGGGGGAAGCAAGTGAGATGTAAGGAAGGAAATAGCCAAACGCAATTCAATAAGCCAGTTCGTAGTTACGCCATGGTCGGACAATCCAATGAGTCATACACTACGAGATTGCAGACTGGAATTTGCTCTTGGGTTCTTGTGTGATGGATGTAAAGACATTTCACAGCGTTCTCATAACAACAATAGAAGCAGGTGCATAAAGGTGGAACGTTCTTTCACTTTCAGAGCTGAATAGCTGTTCTCATATCTGCATGATAATGCAGACATGATAACATGATAACATCTAAAGTGTTCCATTTAACTCTGTGTGGTTAGATTGGCCTGAGGTCATTTTTGCCAGCAATAGTCTGCTTATGTGCACATTGTTACTACGAACTGGCTTATCCCTAAGCATTCAATGTTGTGAACATGCATACGATTGGTACTCGAGAGGTGGAAATACTGGGTAGTAAATCCAATTTTCAACATACAGTGTGTCCCAGAAAAAAGGAAACCCGTTTTTCGAGGTCGATAACGTAATCATAAAATATCACGTTATTATAAAAATAACAGCAATATTGAGAGTAGAGTATCTTCTTTCGTTTGGTACCAAATTCACGATGAATTGTTCACGCATGACTGATTTCAAGCAATTAGAAGTGTTCGATGTCAGAAACGTTTTGCGCAGAATATTGAATGTTGTTTGCACTACAACGATGCTTCCTTACAAATTTTGTCCTGCGTAAATTGATTTTGACAATTATTTTTAAGCACCTGTTGCTCCTCAACGCATGACTCTTATCTATCATGTGAGGTGTCAAATGAAAGAAGAAACACCGTGCTTTCTAATGATGTGTATAATAGTTCATGATTTTTTTTCAGTCAAGTGGAGAAATAACAGAATCTCGGTTTCCTTTTTTTTTCTGGGACACACTGTATAATATCACAATCAACGGTGAATCAAAGAATAGAGTTGCATGGTATGCGGATACATTACCTGTCACTGCCTTACACAACTATGCCTTCTAACAGGCCTGTGGGTAACGACTTTACGTATGACTGGTTACCATTTCTTGTGCTAAATAGATTCTCATTGATTTTGATTCCCATCAGCTAAAGTTCATATGTGATGTTCATCAATTAAAATTCTTGACGTTTACAATTGTCTGGGTACAAAATTCATGATTGCCAAATGTGATTAGGATTGTTGAACACGAACTCCCACAATGTTAAAACGGGAACAAGTGTGGGATCTCATTTAGCACAAGGAAAGGGTACCAGTTGTGCGTACAGTCGTTCTTAGCTTCACCAATACACTATCTGTCAAAGGATAAGACATTTATGCTCATTTGAAATTTCGAATTGTGACGTTACATGCGAGGTGCACTCCCACACTATTACACAATTACATTACATGTAATTGCTCTTTTTCAGTTTTTGACAACGGAATATATATTTGTTATCATACACTGTGTATAAAAACTTTTTTCTAAAATGTACCAAATGCACAGGTAAAAGGATGCATATCTTTTTTAAAGAAAATGCGCATCAATAAATAGTTTCTTTCATGTGTCAGTTTTTATTAAAACAACCTTAATTTCAGGTTGAATTATTACTTTATTCTCTGCATTAATGACGAATATTTAACCTCGAGTCAATTCAAACATATTTATCTTTTACCTTGCACGTTTTAGACTCTTCCAAATATTACAGACAGCAAATAGATATCTATAAGTGATATGCATATTTCTATCGTATTAACTTCATCATTTCCTTTGAAGAAAATACTCGTTTGATTGTACAACCTGACAGGGATACTGTAATGGGACGATATGACTCAGCTTTGGTTCCTTGAACTCATGCTCCAATCCGTCGAGCAGAACTGTTCTAAACGTATGGTCTTCAGATGATTTAACAATTACGAGCTTGGCTGTGTGGTAGCGGATTTTCAGAGAAAACAAAACGAATGCATATAGAATCCCATTTCGATTGTCCAGTTCTGTGAATAGCTTCAATATGTCCATAAGCATAACATATTATATCAGCAAACAAAATCAAACAAGATTTTCAAGTAGAATATCTCAGCTGTACGCAAACGCACGCAAACACTTTTAATAATAATTTGTGGCTTAATACAATGTATATTTTTGACAACGAATGAATCCCACAAATGCGCAAGATGTCGGAAAGTGATGAAATTAGTCAATTTTGTAAGTAATACCAATAGCTTGTCTGTCAGACATGTTCATTATTCCGTATCATTCTTCATTAAAAAGCAAAGTATAGGACCTTTTAAAGACAGCCCGTCCCTTTTTCAAATCACCACAAAACCATCGAAGCATTGGCAAAACATATAGAGAAGTGTTAGCAAGCTGTATATTCACAAATTTGAAACTGATACATAGTGTAAAATTCAAATAACGCACGTAAACAACGTCTGATTAATAGTCTTTACCTCAGGCTCTTAGCAGTTTGTGTTGAAATATCTGCTTTATTGATTCATCTGTTTATTAAATCATAAAACGCATTATGAAAAAAAAAATGTTCTATAGAAGGAATCATCTCCAAAGTTTGGTAATTACTCATAAAAATAAGGATTTCACACACTCATAATACACACATAGATACTGTAACAAAGACTAATACTTTTTTCGTCGTACGAAAAAAGTCGGTTTGAAATTTAACGGCTGAAATTTTTTACATATACAAAAAACTTCAACATGCTATATTCTTAGAAATGGTCTTGAATCACACTTTCTTCAATTTACGATCGTGATAGACGATTTCAAATTTTAAGCTTGCAAAAGGGACGGACAATCTTTAAAGTGTTGACCTTAAATTCCTTAAAATTCGCAAAACAAAGATCATGAAGATAAAAACCAAAACTTTCAGATATGAAATGTGCAATTAAAGTATTTCTTTCCGAATTGAAATATACTGTATGTCGGTGATAATGTAATGCAGATGCGGTACATGCAGGTGTTCCATTATCTGCATGTATCTTGTAATCTCTCCTCCGGTATTCTCACTGAGATATACATGTTAAATGCAGGAATGTGAGACTGGCTGTGGAATCTTCTATCTCATATTGATAATGTTCATGTCTCGTGACAATTAACCTGCACATTTACATACCCACATCATAGCAATGTCCCAGACAGAGCTTGCAGGCCTGAGCTTGGGTGAGACATGAATAAGTGAGTCTCCAATAAACTTTTGAACTATCAACACCTCTTTCTGTTCACTCCTTCCTTTTTAGTTGCGTGCATTGAGTTGTACATGACTTTGAGTATGTGTACAATACAACGCATGGGACTTCAAA
The DNA here is from genome assembly GCA_963669155.1 of Arbacia lixula. Lineage (NCBI taxonomy): Eukaryota > Metazoa > Echinodermata > Echinoidea > Arbacioida > Arbaciidae > Arbacia > Arbacia lixula. The sequence goes on from OZ022597.1 coordinate 14,317,342, forward strand.
GCACTGTGATGTAAGTGGAATGCTTTTGCAATTCATTAGCACGCTTCGACGGTTCCAATAGCCTTGAATACATTACGCTTGAGTTTCCTTTCCTTTTTAACACCTCGCTGGTGCAACTACTAGGTGCTAAAAATAACCACTTTACACTTTTGACAAATGAAGAAAACTGAATTTCAACTGAGTCAAGCTGAAATTGTCACATCATAATATTTTTTTTTCATTTGGGAAAACAATTTGGACCTAGAAAGTTGTGTGAAACATAATCGATTCAGAATACAACTACATGTACATGTATAACCAACCATTCTGTATTACACCTGTCAATCCGCTAGCAGCTGTCATTACCGTATCGTTAATAATGCATGACGCTTCTGGCAGAAAAGTTTCCCCGCTATGTATTTGTTCCACTCTAAAGAATGAGTCGAAATACTGGTGGAATGTCAGCACTGTACTAAGGGAGACATCGCACATTATCGGTGGGGGCCGGTTTCAAGGTGCGATGTTTTACCGAGCAATATTCTCCGAAAGTCTTTCGATAATCTTCATTCCAATAACAGTTCTTCAAAAAACATAATTTTGTTGATATGTGATTGAAATTTCAGCATTTCAAATTTGGGAAATATGAAATTCGATAGTAACGTAGAATAGCTATACAATGTGAAAAAAAGTTTAGTCGGCCCCTCGGGTTCAATTTCCTTTTCAAGTGTAAAGTGAAGTTATCCGTGCACTTGTCACATATTGTACAATAACCTTAACCGAGGTGAGTCTTTTTGAACTGTTACATGGTCGACTCAAAGCTTACTCATGTTTCAACACGTGAGGGCAGCATTCACCAAGCACCGCTCGGGAACATAAACCGCGGTTTCGGTAGCACGGTACAGCAAATAGGTACAACTTGTCAATCTGTCATAGTGTAACGGCAGCAACGCGATTCTCCAGTCACGGAGCACATAAATCATCTCACTGCCAAGACATAAAATGACTGTCTAGTCGCTGCACACTACTATACACATGGTAATGAAAGGATTAAATGCGATCCGTGGAACAGACGGACGGGTGCAGGTAGCATACTGAGGGGCTGAACATCGACTCCTTGTCGGTGCTCCTCCACGGCAGTCCCGGGGGAAAGCAGCGGTAGCGATGGACGCAGAAAGAGCTGAGATGCTGAACCTATGTGCTCGGCTGTGCCTCTCACCTCAACCTCAAGTACCGGTGAGTTTCCTCTATCATTTCTCTAAAAATCGCTATCATTTTGTAATAATTCAGTCATCTGGAGTGTGTATACGCAATCCCTAAACCCAATAAATCATCCAATTGTATAGCCCTTTTCATGTTATTTTTGTACAAAAACAACAAAACGAAATAAAACACGGGAAATGGAAGAAAATGATTTACGGTAGAAGAACTTCCCTCCCAATGATAGAACTGGAAACTGACTTAAAGGGTTAGTAAATTAGAAAAATAAGTTCCCACATATCTATGTAAAATTATGTACTAAAATCGAATTTCAGATTCGTTTGCCGCAATAAAGGCTCATTTTGATGAAAATTTGAAAAAACGCACGCCTCCAGTGACGTATGAGAAGTCAAAATTCCATAGATTGTACGGAAGTCAACAATAGACCATTTTCGTAATCATGGTAATGTATTCACAACTTTCCCCCTAACTGCGTAGTAACGCGTTATTGCATTCACCTGTATCTTGTCATTCAGATTCAATGAATGGAGTGCACTTTGAATCTATTAGTTGTTGCTACTCAGACAAACCTCGGACAAGCTTTGGGGTTCCCATTGGTAACGTATTGTTTGAATTGCGTGAATAAAACATTTTATTCACGCCGTTGGCATTTATGGAATTTTGACTTCTCATACGTCACTGGAGGCGTGCGTTTTTTCAAATTTTCTTCAAAATGAGACTTTATTGCGGCAAAAGAATGTGAAATTCGTTTTTAGTGGATAATTTTACATAGATTAGTGGGAACTTATTTTTCTAATTTATAACCCTTTAAAGCTGAATTAAAGCAATCGTTAGATTTCGAGGAGGTTTTGGATGGTTCGTCCGAAACTTTTCCGAAATCTCGGTTCTTGTGGCCTAGGAACCGTAGACCATAGTGCATGCGTTCAATGTGAGCAATGCCCGCTGCCCGGCGCATCGCGCGCTGGCAGGAGCGATACGATCGTGAATGTAGACTATGCAGGTCGCTGCGCTTCAAACGTTCACCACACAATTTTTCACTTCTTCTGGAAAGGTTTGTGACGTTATGATTGAGATATTATCGTTAGGGTATACAGCTGATTCCTGCCGAGTTTCATGACTTTTGCAAAATTAATGGGATCTAATTAACTTCTCTTTCTTGTGCTAATCATCTGTGTTATTTGAATATTAATAAGTTATACGGTTGTTTCCCACTCCATTTTTAAAGGGTTACTGAATTAGAAAAATAGGTTCCCACTAATCTATGTAAAATTATTCACTAAAGACGAATTTCACATTCGTTTGCCGCAATAAAGTCTCTTTAAATTCTTTCCTCAGCTTCCTCATATTCGTTTCCTCTCTATTATGCCCATCTCCCCCGTCGAGGTCAATCTTTGAATTCCTTCTTTACGGAGACAATGTCGAGGGAACTTGAGTTGATGAGTTCTGATTTGTTGTCAGGAGCTTCTTGTCGGCATGTGCTTTGAACAAGGATGTTTATTGAAATGGATGTCCATCCCTTTGAACAAGGTTTGATTCCGCCACTAAATATTCATGACTGACAGCTGCTCTTAACAATATGATGCATACGCGATTGCGTCATGTACACCTGGAATTTATAAAGGTCATGCATATTCCTGAACATGATTACATGTCAGCTTTCGCTGATCATGAACTCTTATTTTTGTCACGAAGTGCTTATTATGTACTTAACGAGGACATACAATATTTGATACTTTTTGACATGAACATACTAGATTTGGCACGGCTAGGCACCTTTTTCGTGTTACTCGTCTGAGAGGAAAATATCTTAAAGTAACGTTTCCAGAATTTTTTTTAATGGAATATGATGCGGAACAATGTGAACTGAAATCGAGATTTTTCATTTTTAATTTTGGGACAAATTCGGATCTAAAAATGTGTGTATCAGTTGATTATTCAAGAACACAACAACGTCCATTATGCCTCACACATGTCAACCCACAACTTATTTTGCAGTTGCTAGCGTATTGACATGTGTGATGCACAGATGTCATTCTTGTGTTTTTAATTATTTATCTGATACACACATTTTTTAGGTCCAAATTTGCCCATAAGTGAAAATCTGATTAACTATTGTAAGGATTATTGCAAGAATAATAAATGATAAAAATGTCATTAAACATGCTTCGAAAAAGATTAACACCCTTTGGCTTTTTCATATGTACATTTCAGCTTGATTCGAGTTGTAATCTATTTCTTACACAATTATGTCTGGTAACACAGACTACGCCCTAATTCTATCCTGGCGCCTTTGGCTCCTCCCCCTCTCAGAGCTAGAGGACCCAGGGTAGAATTAGGGTGTAGTGGGCTCCGTTGCATGGAACTTACCATTTATGCCATTAATGGTAACTACCATGGTAACATTGCGTGATAGCCAATGGAAAATGAAGGTTTCCATAGAAATTGCCATTGGTAGCAAAGTAACCATCAATTGTAAGTTTTATGCAGCAGGTCCCCTGCATATATTGAATATATTTGAAATACTGAATAGGGAAGTTGTGAATTTTGTAATAATTGTGACATCACAGGCCCATGATCATAATGATCGAGTTGCAAACTCGTCGCTCCAAAATAGCAATCGTACAGTCGTTGAAATACATCAAAACGTTCTCATGTAATTGTCCGATCTTCCTCAAACCTGTTTATGCGGTTCCTCAATTTGTTATGCTTCTATTGAAAGCATTTGATATGTGGACCAGACCCTTAACAATTCTGCCCTACTTTGACAAAAGGAAGCAAGTGACAAATCACTTAAATTTAGGTTATTGGTACTCTAAGATCGCACCCAGCATTCCCCAAACACAGACGCAATCTGGAGCAAAAATATTCATCTTGTTGCGAGATATTCAATATGACATGATGCAGTGTTGCACTGATGCCAATGCAAGCATGACAAGTGACAGACACATTTTGCTCATTTACAAGAAATTTATCTTTTGTTAGTTGATTCCTTTTGTCAAAGCACGACAGAATTGATGTGCCACATAAAATGCAGCCACATGGGATTTGTGTGCATCACAATGGCGCATAAAGAGTTAATATTCAATGGAATGACATTCAATTTTACTATCATAATCCCTTTCCATACCCCCATTGTTACTTAAATCATGCACATACCTGAGCCTACGAGTTATATCTTCACTTGTCACTCAAAATGTAATAAAATAGACTGCTTGCATAATTTGATTGTTGCCAAGTTGGGCAAGGCTTTGGGTTCAACGTCAACTTGTGCGATAAAGCTATGAATTTGATTCTTCGTCTGGTAAACTACTGTTTAAACGAATTCTCGACTCTAGTACAAGCTGACCAACATAATTTTCTTCGAGGTTAATTTGTAACTGCTAGGCCTACGCGATTTTTTTTTCACATTCATGTCATTTTGCCCGTTTTTTATTAATTGGAAAGCTTATTATAAACCAAATTAGATACACAGCGAAGCTATTCATTGCTACACAATCAAAACAATATTATTTTTTCAATTTTACATCACATTAGAGAGGCCGTTGACTAGCATGTCTAAAGTGAATGCCCGTGCTGACAGGAGTACAGATTGTCCATGCAGACAAGTACAATCAAGATTGCGTTTGCATGGCACGAGAGATTTTAAGCGTTATTACTTAACATGCCTGATTTACGATGATTTCGAATCCAGACATTTGTTTATATAGGCGCTGTTTCTTTGTTTCTGATTTTTTAATCATGAAAGTAATGCGCTGAACAGGTGCTTTTTTGGAAGCATACTCCTACATGTGGTGTTTTGTAGTCCTTGATCGTGAGGAAGTTTCATGAAAAGAATAATCATTCACGCAGCACTGCAGTCAGCTGACGACGTTTCCGTTACGCATAGCGCTTTGAGTTGCCATAGCAACCCCTCCATTTCTCCACACGATGCGGAGTCCACCGTGCCAGGCATCTGTCGATTCCACGCGGGATTGATCAAAGTGGGTCAATTTTAAAGGAAAAAGGAGATCTGACTGTCTTCTATCAAACGCATTTTGATTACTGGACACACCATTCCCAATATGAGAAGAGGAATAAAAGAAGAATTCAATAAAGGGCTACGAAATTAGAAAAATAAGTTCCCGCTAATCTATGTAAAATTATCCACTAAAAACGAATTTTACATTCGTTTGCCGTAATAAAGTCTCATTTTGACGAAAATTTGAAAAAAAAAAACACACGTCTCCAGTGACTTATGAGAAGTCAAAATTGCATATATGCCAACGGCGTGAATAAAATATCTTATTTACGCCGTTCAGACAATATGTTACCAATGGGAGCCCCAAAGCCTGTCCGAGGTTTATCCGAGTAGCAACAACTAAAAAATTCAAATTGCATTCCATCCATTGAATCTGAATGACAAGATACAAGTGAATGCAACGCCGCGTTACTACGCAGTTATGGGGAAAGTCGTGAATACATTACGAAAATGGTCTATTGTTGACTTCTGTACAATCTATGGCATTTTGACTTCTCATACTTCACTGGAGGCGTGCGTTTTTTGGTTCAAATTTTCGTCAAAATGAGACTTTATTGCGGCAAGCAAATGTAAAATTCGTTTTTGGTGGATAATTTTACATAGATTAATGGCAACTTATTTTTCTAATTTAGTGACCCTTTAATGAATGCGGGAATAAGGATGAGAATGGTGTTCTTCCATGCGCGAAATGGTTTCAAGCTAATTAATCAATAATCAATTTAGTTATGTACAACAAAATAACGTCTCCACAACGTGTATCTGAAGGATTAAGATTCTTCTACCTCGACGCTTGATGAAAGGTGTGTGTGTGTGTGGGGGGGGGGGGGGGGTGGTAGCGGCGCCATAAACCTTATACGATTATGAAGTAAACAGAGAGTGGAAATATATTAAATATAGACCAGTGCAAAAGGATCCAAATAACCACGAACAATTACTTTGCCGTAACTAACTTAACCCTTTGAGTGTCAGTCTAACTATTGTTGTACCGAATTAATACATATTACGTTTGCAACAATGCATTAACACGATCAACAGAGCATTAAAAGTTAACAAAACTTATTATGATGGATATCTATTTCTTCCTCAGAGGGGCGTATTTTACAAGTATCCAGCTGTTACCATGGTTACCTGTTCTGGCGTTGTCATCGACCTACATCTTGTAGGTACATGACCTAACCTGCAGTATAGGAACCAGACATCGAAACCAAACATATTGTGAAATCTAGACACCATTTTGATTACATTGAGCGAAAACGAACCCACGTGGTAGACAGGTATAACAAGCTCTCACTTGAGCTTGCATATTTGGTAACGGCACATAGTTCATTAAACGGGTGCGTATTAAAGGCTGAGTACCGCATCCCTGATGCAGGTCTAACATTACTACTACACTGTACTACGCAAAAATGGAAGAAAATACTACTTAAGAACTTCCCTTATAATTGTAGAACTAGAAAATTTCGACTAGGTCTCGGATGGGTCGTTCAGAGCCTAGCGGTTCCACTACTCTAAAGAACGAGACCGCACCAGCGCACGACGCTCCGCAGTGATGCATTGATCATGTTGATGCAGGGAGGTGGGAGTTGATTGATGCAAGCTAAAATACAGTTGAGGCTAGAAGCGTACATGCACCCAGGAAATTCAAAGAAAAGTTGACACTTGCCGAACATCATAAAATTTACTGTAACTTATAAAACATTTGTGCTATCATGACGAATTTGATATAAAACAAATGATTATGTCGTTCCCCTTCATCACATTGCTTTGCCCATCAGGAGCGGAAAAACATTCAGGTGTCATTTTTTCCCAAAAAAATCTTCATATTTTAGACAAATTGAAAATAAAAACTTGACACAAACATTTCATGTTTGTGCATGTTACTTCTCAACACAAACATTTCAGATTACACTTTTTTGTTCAGTGGTGTTATATCATGATAGAAAATGTAATATAAATCATAGATTTGATATTTATATATTTCTATGAAGCGATATTTGAAAATATAATAAACAATAGTGTTAAGTATTGAATGAAGACTACAGGCTGTAGCTTCAAGGCACCTTGTACGCATGCGCGAGAGAGTTCAAACATGGCGTTTATTAAACCAGACACTACTTAAGATCTCTGTGCAGATTATCTCATTATTATGTTGTCCACACAAGAACTCATAACATAAGAACATAACATTTTGGCGACGAGGATGGGATACATCAAAATGAGATTAATTAGGAATTTCTGTCCAGTGACTAAACTGCACTTCGGACAACTTTGGAAGTTGACCGCGGACATTGGATCATCAGCCGCTGAGCAGCCATAGCTTAGCACACACGGTCAACACCACAGCCCGCACAGAGAACGCAATGCAATGGTAAACACACTGCAAGCCAGCAGTATTACGCACGTCCACTGTGGATGGAGCACTCGCAGCCGCAAGCCCAGTCACGGAGATCTGGTATAAACAGCACAGTGCCAGAACCAAGCCTCAGCCATTGCATCGATAGTTCGCACGTTTACGAAATGGACGCTATGCCGTACGTGCATGAGTAAGTGAATAACGCCAGTTAAAGTCACTCAAATTCAAAAGACGCTTTGCTGTAAAAGAAAAGGGCTAATTATCATACTTGTGAAGTGAGAGAGGCTCGTTTTAATATGAACGCTTTGCTGTAGCCTCCCACTGACATATCGATGGTAATCGATGCATAGTTTCTAGACTAAGCCAAGTCTAGACCAGCCTAAACGGGGCCTAAGTTTAAGGACGCTTCGCTGATACCTCGAAGTTAATGATTTTCACGCCAACAAAATTATGACGGGTGAGAGAAGCTAAATCATTAAATGGACGCTTCGCAGAAGCCTCACGCCGTTCATGCCTAGCCCTTGTTCATGTTGTTGAGACCTAGACTAGAAAGTCTAAGACGCGTCTGCAGCTCATGAATAGCCCCGCCTGTCGTTGATGTTCTACATCTTTACTTTATTGGAGCCGACTTCACGCCGAAGTCTTCACGCCAGCAAACCGAGCAGCAAGTGACAGTGTGAATATTGTACACAAGCCTAGGATCAAGCGGAGGATCCAGCATCGGGTTTCAGCCAAGCCCAGCCAAGCAACAAGTCCAGTTCCAAGTCGACAAGAAAGGACGAAGTTGTAGCGCCCAGCCTATCAGCAAGCCCAAGCCCAAGCCCAATGAAATAAATAAAGACACAAACATATGGACAAAGACTTTAATCATTTGGACTTATGAACTGTACTCTAAGTTGATGAATGCAAGAAGGACTAAAGTTAGTCCAGGTCCAGTTTGCGAAATTTATTAATGTTGTAGATGTGTGTGGTCTATATAAATAGCAGACCTAAAGTACAGGTGAATTTATGCATGATACTCATTATGTTCTAACCTTAATAGGTCCAGGTCTTGATAGTCTAAGACTAAGTAATGGTCCCAGACTATCGAGAGTTCCAAGCCACGGATCAATGTCATTGTAAGTAATGTGCCATATGATTATACATTACTCGCTTCGTTGATTGCTGCAGTGTAACAGCATACACTGTTCTTGTATTGGTTCAAGTAGGTCGTTTAGATAGCCCTAGACCCTTCACAGGACCAGGCCCGAGATAAACTAAGCCAAGCCTAAGCCAGTAGGACCAGGTCTAAGCAGTTATAAGACCACATAGCTGGTCCAAGCCTAACCAAGTAGGACTAGGTCTAAGCAATTACAGGACCATATGCAAGTCCAAGCCTAAGCAGGTATAAGACCAGCTCAAGGAGTTACAGGTGTAAGCCTAGCAAGTAAAGAGGACCAAATCTTAATACTGATAGGACCAAATTGCAGGTCCAGGTCCAAGCAGTTCTAGGATAAGATAGGTCTGAGTTGGTCCAAGACTTCGTAATTAGGAACAGATCTATACAGGTAGGACCAAACCCCTTTTGTTGCTATTCTGTTGAATAGTTACAGCCTTACACTGTACTATAGTTTAGTGTAGCCCCTCATGAAGAGTTTTCATTGTTGATACAGTATTGGACTACAGCTAGTCCAAGCTACATGTACTTTGTGTGTACACAGGCAGTTGATGCTTGTATATCTAGCTTTGAGTGTACTGACGCCCATTGTACTTTATGAGCAAATAAGCTTTGTTCTTTATATGCACAGTCACAGTCAAGTAGTTTGAATTTGTACAATACCAAAACTCAGAAGTATGGCAAGCCATCATATTGGTAATGTTCCCAAATTGGGAGATGGGTACAATTTTGATGAGTGGCTAGAACTGTTAGAAGCATGGTTTGACGCTAACAGTATACAGGATGAGGGAAAAAAGAGAGCAATATTTTTGACGAATTTAGGGAGCAAGAGCTACCACACCCTGCGCGCTCTCTTGCAGCCAAATAAACCTACAGATCAAACATACACAGTATGTAAAGACACGCTGAAATCACACTTCGCACCGAAGCCTACAGAGATAGTGCAGCGATACAGATTTTACATGTGCATCCAAAAACAAGATCAGTCCATACCGCAATTTGTTGCAAATTTGCGCCAGTTAAGTGAAGGATGCAACTTTAAAGAATTGGACAACATGATCAGGGATCGCTTGGTTGTAGGTTGCCGAGATGTCACAATTCAACGAAAACTGTTAAGTGACCCATCACTAACTTTCAAGCATGCACTGGAAACCGCCACAGCCATGGAGGTTGCAAACCAGGATGTTGAAAAGCTCAAAGTATTGAGCAAAGGGACCGAGTCACCTACAGTTCAGAAACTGCAAGGCAGAAGCCAGCATAAACCAAACGTGTCTTCTTCATCGCATCAGAAAATGCATCACAAACAGAAGCAGGACACGAAAGGAAAGCCCAGCTTTAAGAAACAAGATAAACAAGGAGTCCCTGCCTCAAGATGTTGGAGATGTGGTTCCGGTGACCACGCCCCGTCAGCATGCAGATTCAAGAATGAAAAATGCTTTCTATGTTCCGCCATGGGTCATACTCGAAGCCAGTGTGAGAAGATCAAGCAGTACAGATCTAGGAAGAAAGCGGCACACCACCTGGATGGTGATGAGAACGAAGATCTGCCAGATAGTGAACTCAGACACATCAGGGATGGAACTGTAAATAAGATGGCAAGGTACAGTGAACCATTTCAAGCAAGCCTAAAGTTAAATGGAATCCAAGTTGACTTAGAAATTGACACAGGAAGCCCCTGGACGATGATGTCGCAGCAAGAATTCAAGAAACTGGGACACCATGCTGATATGAAGCAAACCAACGTTTCCTTGAGAACATACACAGGCTCTACAGTACCAGTCGTTGGGGAAGCAATGGCAGAAGTCCAGTTCGTTGACAACCAACCACCAAAGAAGTTGCCCCTTCTTGTTGTCGAGAAAGGCGTTGCATTACTTGGCAGAGACTGGATGCAAGCAGCACCTGATGGATTCTTGCAGAATCGCCTTAACCTTTCATTGGATGTTTCCAACGCCACAGAAGCTGTACACAAGGTACAAGCTACCTTACAAGATGTGCTAACACAACACAAGCAAGTGTTTGACTGTACAAGAGTTGGTAAACTGGAAGGTTATAAAGCAAAGGTGCATCCTCAGGAAGATGGAGACAAAGCGCCGTTCTTCAAAGCTGCACCAGTCCCTTATGCAATGCGTCAGAAAATCGACGAAGCCATTGATGAGCTGTTGGACCAAGGTGTACTTGAACCGGTCAAGTATGCTGATTACGCCTGTCCGATAGTGGTGGTGAAGAAGCCAAACGGGAAAGTCCGCATCTGTGGCAATTACAAACTGACGGCCAATAAGGCACTTCAAGTCGAACACTATCCAATCCCTTCGCTCCAGGATATGCTCCAGGACTTGGGTGGAGGTAAGCGATTTAGCAAGCTCGACTTGTCGCATGCTTATCATCAGATAGAGTTGGATGAAATGGCAAGGAGGTACACCACGATCAATACGCATAGAGGTCTTTTTCAGTATACCAGGTTGCCCTTTGGCATCGCAACAGCCCCAGCCCTCTTTCAGAGAGTTATGGAATCTCTTCTAGCTGACATACCAATGTGTCGCCCCTACCTTGACGATATTATCGTAAGCGGGAAGACAGATGATGAGCACATAGCCAACTTGCAAGCTGTACTACATCGTCTTGAGAGTAATGGACTTCGACTGAAAAGGGAAAAGTGTGAGTTCATGATGGACTCAGTGGAGTTCCTGGGCCACAAGCTGGACCATCAAGGAATCAGCCCGCTCGCAGACAAGATCGAAGCCATAAAGAAGACACCAAGACCCCAGAACCAGAGTCAGCTACAAGCATATCTAGGTCTTCTTGGCTACTACAGGAAATTCATACCAAATCTGACAAAGGAGATTGCCCCACTCACAACACTGTTGAAGGCAGAGTACGCTTCAGAGCCAAAGAAGCGTGGAGGTCGGAACAAGCCAGATCCAAAGCTTAGGTGGGGAAGAGACCAAGAACGAGCCTTCCAGAGATCGAAGGAACTTGTCCAGAGCGACACAGTTTTGACGCACTATGACCCAAGCAAGCCGTTATTGTTGCAATGTGATGCAAGCCCCTACGGTCTAGGTGTAGTCATCAGCCATGTTGGACCAGACGGTCTAGAGCAGCCCATTTCCTTCGCCTCGCGTACCCTTTCCAAGAGTGAAGCAAATTATGCTCAATATGAAAAGGAAGGACTCTCAATCATTTTCGGTCTCAAGAAATTTCATAAGTACTTGTACGGACGACGATTTACGATCGTAACAGACCACAAGCCGCTGTTAGGAATATTCGGTGACAGTAAGCCCGCAAGTCCGATGGCCTCTGCACGGTTAGCCAGATGGCACATGATCCTATCAGCATACGAGTACGACATCATACACAAGGAAGGTAAACAGCACCAGAATGCTGACGCCCTGTCACGCCTACCCTTGACAGATGATCAAACAGTGTGGTCGCACCAGAGCCTTTCAGACTTGGATGAGCAGCTTCCAGTTCAAATCAATATGCTTGATATTGACACTAGACCCGTAGAAGCAGATGAGGTCAAGAGATGTACCAAAAGAGATCCTGTTCTCTCAAGAGTGATGGCAAACATCATGAATGGATGGCCAAACCCCAAGAACGTTCCACCAGAGCTCAAAGTCTATGCTCAAAAGAAAGAAGAACTGTCAATTGAGGACGACATAGTACTTTGGGGACATAGAGTGGTCATTCCAGACAACCAGGAAATGAGACAAAGGATCATTGATGAGCTTCATGGGACTCATCCAGGCATTGTCAAGATGAAAGCACTAGCAAGATCCTATGTATGGTGGCCAGGCATTGACAAGAATTTGGAGGAGAAGGTGAAGACCTGCCCAACCTGTCAGGAGCACCAACGCAGCCCACCGCCTGCACCAATACACCCATGGGAATTCCCAGAACGACCCTGGAGTAGGATTCACATCGATTATGCCTACATCGATAACCAGAACGTGCTGATTGTTGTTGACGCCTATACCAAGTGGATAGAAGCTGTCAGAGTAGCCAATGCCACTGCAGCTGCCACAGTCACTGCCATGCGACGCCTCTTCGCAACATATGGTATTCCAGAGACGGTCGTAAGTGACAACGGCACCCAGTTTGTCTCGGAAGAATTCACAAGCTTCCTGTTCAGCAACAATGTAGAGCATGTTCAGACAGCTCCCAAACACCCTGCCAGCAATGGCCTGGCTGAGAGAGCTGTACAAACTGTGAAATGTGGAGTGAAGAAAACCAGTGGAACATCTTTGGAGATGCGCATCCAGGTTTTTCTGATGACCTATCGGATAACTCCTCAAGGAACTACCATGAAAACCCCAAGTGAACTGATGTTCAAAAGGAGGATCAGAAGTAGAATGGACCATGTCCGTCCAAACCTGCACAAGTCTGTTCAGAAACAACAATCTGCAATGAAACGATCAGCAGACAAGCACTCGAAGATGAGACAGTTCAGGTTAAATGACACTGTCCTGGTAAAGAACTTTGCAGCAGGACCTACATGGCTCAGAGGGAAAGTGACCGAAACACTCAATGAGGTCATGTACATAATAGAGCTACAGGATGGTAGAGAGGTACGCCGCCACGTGGATCACATACGACATTACACTCCATCGGGTGAAGATGATCGTTCCAGACAAGAAATGCTGCATCAGGATACCAATCCACAACCAGAGATTTTGACTCGACAGGCACGGTATCCAAGCCAAATAGAAAATCCTATAGCGGTACCTACAACTAGTGAACCCCTGAGCTCAAATACTGAACAATCTAGCACTGATACTGCAATAATATCAGAACCTGCCCAATCAGAGTCATTGAATGACTCTAGAGGAGCTGTTGCTCCAGACATAGTAAATCCTGAGAATGTCATGTCAGGGAGGAGAGTGTCAACTCGGAAGTCAACGACACCCTCAAAGTTCAAGGATTTCATTGTGTATCATTAAAATGCAAACACATAAACAACTACCTATTGATAGTTATATAGGAAAACATGAGATTTTAGGCAAAAGTCATAATTGGTTGATAGTGTTATATTGGATACACAGCCAAGTTAAAGGCTGTATGGTTTAAAGAAAAAAGTGATTACGTAAGCAGTGTTACAAGTATACAATGGTAACTGAATTAAGATTAACAATTATGAGTTGTAAGTGAATTACTACATGACTGAATAGTAATTCATGTTCATTGGTATACATGTATTTAGTTTAAAAAAAAAAAAAAAAAAAAGAAAGAAGGAAATACATTAGGTATGCATTTAACAGATTAGACAAGTGTCTTTAAGTAAAACTTACAATTGAGTGGAAGATAGAAAATAGGATTAAGTTTTACACAGGCAGATAGAAATACAGTTTAATCGGTTGAGAAGGACACTAAGAATGACACATTCACAAAGTGTTATATTGTTGAAGCTTGTTTATTAGAGTTAAATGAATAGGAAACAACTGTTGCACTGAATTATACATAAGTCTGAGATTGGTTACAATTGTCAGTCAAGGTATAGAATTACAGCCACATTATATGAGTTGTGATCACTATTAATTGAAGAAGTGTATACTCATTTGATGAAGGTACAATAATTAGGCAAATTCATTTTATAGCATGATAAAGTGCATATTAACGGTTTAATTTGCTACAGCTGAATTAAGGTTTTGTAAGAATTGCTCAGCTTGAAACTTCAATATAAGTGTGAAGCTTGCAATTGAATTTAAAGTGGTTACAGAATAGTTGTGTTAGAGGATAACATTACAATTACAGCCATATGAGAAAACAGAATATGTAAACTCCAGCCAATTGATAGTTTACCGGTGTAACAAAATGAGAAGTTATTTGTAAATAGCCACAAGGTTAAAATGGTTTTGATGATTTAACCAAATAAATTGTTATGTAAGGTTTTGCCTATTACAATAGCTACATAAGGATAATTGTAATTTGCATGCAGTGTTCTTGTTTTAACATGCATTACTTTGGTAGTGTAAATGGCTAATTTTAGAGCAGTATAATTTAGCAGAGCGTGCTCCCAATTAAAGGGGGAGGAATGTTAAGTATTGAATGAAGACTACAGGCTGTAGCTTCAAGGCACCTTGTACGCATGCGCGAGAGAGTTCAAACATGGCGTTTATTAAACCAGACACTACTTAAGATCTCTGTGCAGATTATCTCATTATTATGTTGTCCACACAAGAACTCATAACATAAGAACATAACAAATAGAATACATTTGGAACGAATATATTCCACCTGAAATACAATTTGATTCCAACGGCATCCCAATTACTGTATGTGAAAGAGCTTAATACGTTCTTTCATTTGATACCAAATTCGTCATGGTAGTATTTATATTTCTGAAGATAAAGTAAAATTTACGATTTTTTACTTAATTCCATGGGCGTATGTAAACTTATGGCCTCAACTCTATATGCGTGGACCGGTGCAATACGGTATATGAATGTAGACTATGGTTGCTTCGAAACAGTGTGTTTCACACTTTTCCGTCAAAGTTGAAAAGCTAAAACTGCGATTCCGTTTATACTTTCTTTAGGGTATACTACAGTTTCATGACGAGTTTAATGATTTTTTTTATAGGGGCACGCCACCTGTAAAGACAATGTAATGCGCATGTGTTTTGTTCTTAATACGTTATTGCTGACACTATTGTGGATTGTAATAAATCGGTAAAGCTCATGTCCTTTCTTTCTTCCCCAAAAGCTGTTATATATGCTGGATACTCTCCCCAAACAAATTATATCCGTTGTAAAGATGTGGCTGTTTAATATTTGAATTACTGTCTCTACGTTTTTCATTACATATTACTCTAATGTGAAGGTATTTTCTGAAAACGACAGAGCATATCATAGTCATAGAGCCAACAAGAACAGAAAAAGCGGTGCATGGACCTACAAACCAAAATATCATTCAGGGTAGCGTCGCCCTTTAATCTCTCAGGTTGCAAGGGTTGGCAGGTGATTTTCTTGAAACCTGATTGTTTTGTGTTCATAGGAACTGGTGAACTTGGACGGCGTGGCTTGCAAATCGATCATCCTGTGTCCTATTCGGCCGACGGTTGTTTTGTCGGCCGCTGCATAATTTATTTAGTTTATATATACTTTCCAACTTGCTTCCATACATGCTAAAGCTACATTTCGACGGAAGCAGTCAATCGGCAGCGCTCGCTCGTTCTATAGAAATCGTGAGCGTTTTATTTTTCGTCTCGCGAAATCTCACGCGCAGATTTTGCTGCACGTAGATTATGAAGAAATTTGACATGCTCGCGAGATCTTTTGCTGGGGTCTTCTGTAAGCATACTGATCAGGATTTTTTTAGACAGGGGTTAAGATTATATGTTTCTTAAAAAATATTTTTAGTTTTTATCGAAATGCGCAATGGAGTTTTTATGTAATTTGCCTTCAAAAACAGGCCTCAATTTTTTTTTGAAATATGTAAGCTCTCAGACCTTGCTGGATGCTGACCCTTCTATGGATTGAAAGGCAACGACAGTTACGGCTCTAAAAAGCCAATACTTCAGCGGAGATTCTGATTCCAATATTGTTTGGGCTCAAAAATAAAACATTTGAGCTATTCGTCTTCAAAGTGACGCGAGATTTCAGAAATCGTACGGACTTCGCAACCGATATATACGTAAGCTCCCAGACTTTGCTGGATCCTGACCCTTCTACAAATTGAACGGCAATACCAGTTACAGCTTTGGAAAGCCGGTACTCCAGCGGAGAATTTGATTCCAGTTTTGTTTGGGCTCAAAAATAAAACATTTGAGCTATTCGTCTTCAAAGTGACGCGAATTTTCAGAAATCATACGGACTTCGCAACCGATATTCGTCCGCAGGCAGCAGAAAACACACGATTTTATTTTCAGCTCGGTAGTCGTGACCTTCACTTTACCTCTCGAACCGCGAAAAAGGTCTCCTTTTCAAACTGCGCTATCTCCATGAATATATCATATTTTTGTACACTTTCTTTTGTAACTGTATGTTGGAGGTCGACATTTACTAAGGGTGAAAAAACATTTCATTGAAACAGGCAGAAAAATATTGAAAATTCGAGATAAATAATGTGGTTCTAATAAAAATTTAAAAAATGAAAATAAACTCTATATTTCAATGTCAATCGCTTTTGAGCCCCTAATATTTAGAGATCATCTGAAGCGGAATTTATTGTACTTTATGGAGATACCATTATTTTTCAACCTCCCCCCCCCCCCCCCCCCCCCCCCATAGAAGGGTCAGGATCCAGCAAAATATCAACCATGTTCAAATCCAGAATGAGCGAGATATGACGAAGTTGTGAGCGATCCTAACCAGTCAATCATAGTCCGCGGTCCGCGGACTATGATTGGATCGCCATGGATCGCCGGTAGAATTTCGTTATTATCGTGGACTATGATTGGCTGGTAAGGATCGTTCACAACTTCGTCATATCTCGCTCATTTTGGATTTGAACATGGTTGATGTTTTGCTGGATCCTGACCCTTCTATGGGGGGAGGTTGAAAAATAATGGTATCTCCATAAAGTACAATAAATTCCGCTTCAGATGATCTCTAAATGTTTAGGGCTCAAAAGCGATTGACATTGGAATATAGAGTTTATTTTATTTTTTTTAATTTGTATTAGAACCACATATTTATCTCGAATTTGCAATATTTGTCTGCCTGTTTCAATGAAATGTTTTTTCACCCTTGGTAAATGTCGACCTCAAGCATACAGTTACAAAAGAAAGCGCACGAAAATATGATATATTCATGAAGATATCGCAGTTTGAAAATGAGACGTTTTCCGCGGTTCGAGAGGTCAAGTGAAGGTCACGACTACCTCGCTGAAAATAAAATGAGCGTATTTTCCGGTGCCTGCCGTTTGGCTGGAAGCAGCTTCCAGTTGTCGTTCGCCACATTGACACTATTAGAAGGGCATTCGCGGAGTTTTCCCTCTCGTTGAAAGTGGTGACCCGCCTTTTTTTTCTTCATGTTTTTATTGTTTCCTTTCAACTGAACAATGTTGCAAAGTAAAGTGAAGTAACAATGTTGCAATAACAGTTGTATACACGCACCCCCCCCCCCAACACACACACACACCTACCACACACACACACATACACAGACATGTCAATCCCGACAAATATAGAACCTTATCCCAAAGAAGGAATCGAGCCATTAAATCCAGATCACTTGCAACTCGATGGTCAATTTGTTCTTTTTGAGGGCTATCTTATATTCTAACTTCTGCTTAGATTTCACCATTGTGGTAAATACCTCAAACCTCAGGTGGTGACCCGCCGTGACATGTGCAATCAACTTGTTACTTGTAGCTTGCTTATTGCTATGCCGCAGCGGCAAATACCAGGCTTTCCGGGAAATCGCTTTTGCGTCAACGTAAATACATTTTACTAAAACAGTGGAATTTCAGCTTTATCGACGAGACGTGTTCACATATAAAACATTTTCTTCTAGAGATAAAGCAAAATGGTTTCGACCTAATGCTATTTTTTTTATAATTACATTGATGATACGACACACATACACAATATGCATGTGTCTGTACAACCAAATCTGATCAACACGTCTTTCTCAAATCTAAAAGATGGTATGATTAGAAGGTCATGATTGCCCAATTTGAATGTCGACTGCGATCTCCCTCGAGATATTATCATTCCGAAGAAAGAAAACATCTAATTAAATTCAGAAAATAAATAAGGTTCATTCACTCACGTATATATAATATAATGATGTCGTAGCAAACACGTTATATTTTAAAATTGGGGCAACAGAAAAAAAAATGTGTAATTAATAAACATGGAAGAAAAAATAAAACAAGGACGAAGAAATTTATCAAGAGAGAAGAAAGATGACTGAGGGAATGAAGAAGGGTAAGAGGGAGGAGAAAAAGAAGGAGAATGTTCAGAAGGAATGGGAGAAGGAGCATGTCCACAATGACAGCAAGAATGAGAA
The DNA here is from genome assembly GCA_963669155.1 of Arbacia lixula. NCBI lineage: Eukaryota > Metazoa > Echinodermata > Echinoidea > Arbacioida > Arbaciidae > Arbacia > Arbacia lixula. Next base: position 14,336,016 of record OZ022597.1, read on the forward strand.
GATGACAAAGAGGAAGAAGGGATGTGACAAAAGAAGGAGAAGCAGAAGAAGAAGACGAGGATGAGATGAGAGAAGTTGTCGTATGAAGATGATGAATTAAGATGAAGAATCATCACCACCATCAGCCAAGATCGGCCCACTGCAGGGCGAAGGCCTCTTCAAGTTGATGACAAAGATGTCTGTCATGTGCTGTTGCTATCCATTTAATGCCTATCAACTTTGTGAACTCATCACTCCATCTTAGCTTCTGCCTGCCCCTGCGTCTTGAACCCAACCATGGTCTACATTCTGCTATACGCTTGGTCCACCTATTATCACATGTTCTTGCAAGGTGGCAAGCCCACTTCCATTTCTTTCTACGGATATACTTTAGTATGTCTGCTACTTAAGTCTGGTTTCTAATCAATTGGAGAGTCTTCCTATCCCATTTGGTTATTCCTAATATAACGATGAAGGATACATTAATTCAATTCAATTCAGTTCTTATTTTCTACAATGAACATAACAATTTTCATGAGGAATTAGATATAAGGTGTCATTAATTTGGATAAGATGATGGCGATGATTTTAGACCTTGTTACCAGATAAGACACGATCTTTCTTTTATAACAGCATGTCTACCGCCATGCCTATCCCGTCTATCTATCATTCTATCTAGCCTACTTCTCTCCACTGCTGAAGGAAGGCCTCCTCATCAGTTTTCCACATTGATCTATTTTGTGCCGTTTGTTTCCATGTCACACTATTCTCTGATATCATCTATCCACCTCCTACTTTGCCTGCCTCTTCCTCTGGTGTTAGCTCTGGGCGTACAGATAGTTAATTTATGTATCCATCTATCATCTTTCCTCCTGGCCAGATGACCAGCCCCCATCCACTTCTTCAATTTAATTTCCTGTTCTTTGTCCCGTACTTTAGTTTTCCTTCTCAAATCCTGGTTTCTTACTTTGTCCCTCTTTGTAAAACCAGTCATAATTCTTTCCATAGCCCTTTCGGTTACCCTAAGTTTTCTCCCCAGCCTCTTAGTTGTGGTCCATGTTTCTGCTTTATCCCCTATCACTCTCTATATAATTAAGTCCATTTCATCTCGCACTCTAGGCCACTGTAAACGTCCTTTGACTTCTGAAAAGGCAGAACACCTAAGCTCTTCGGCAAACAGACAGACCTGAGAAATAAACTCACTTTTGTTCTCTTAGACCCCTACAGAGCTATGACACCAGTGCTAATGATAAGTAACCAAAAACATAACCACACCTGAAGAACACGTTGTTATCTTCCCTTTCAAAAATCGTTACATCGGGTCAGGTAAGAAAGTTTGGTCTTTCTCCGAGGTAAATATTATCTTCTCTAGCCAGTAAACTAGTTCACAAACATATCACTTTCTCGAGCATACTGCCTTGTTTCATAAACACTCTTCTTCTGTTTTTGAAATCTGTTTCCATAAGTTTTGAAATTCATCTTCTTATTTTAGGTTTTCAAATTACCTCAAGCGAGAAATGTATTACTATTTAAGATTTCATGTTTTTTCTATTTGCAAAATACAGAGTAGATCAGTTAGCAAACAAATTCAATTTGTCGAGTATATATTTCATTTTTAATAAAGACTGCATAATCGTAACAAAATCGTGACGCGTCCGGTTGTCCTAATAACTAGCTTGCCCTCGAAGGGAAAGTCCACCCTGAGGTTAAATTGGTTTTGATTAAAGCAATAGAATTAAAGCAGCATATCATTAAATGTTTGAGGGAAATCCGTCAAAGGATAAGATTTTTTATGGATTTGTTTAGATTCTCTGGTTTTGCGAAGTCACTTACGAGTTTCACTCCCGTTATGTTGCATGCTGTATGATTCCATAAATTACCCTTTTCATGCTTTTTTTTAATGACAGAATACATCTTATTTTCATAAAAATGTGCATGTAAGCACGTGTTTATTTTGATATATCAAATACGCAAGTAACATGGTATATATCGTTTCGAGGAAGATAACATTTTAAAATTTATGGAAGCATTACAACACACAACATTTGGGAGAGCACCTCGCAAGTGACGTCACAAAACTTTTACATCTAATAACTTTCTGATCCCTTTGTGGATTTTCGTCAAACCTTCCCAATTTGCTTCGTTCATTTTTCTGCTTTTATCGAAAGGAATCTAATTGTAGCGTGGACTTTCCCTTTAACCGCGGTGACGGGGTAAGAATAGATGCAAGAGGCGAAGTTCTTTCGCCGTCAGTGCCGCCGATCCTTAGATTATATATGAATCGAGGGTTCGTCTGATAATAAACGTAATTAGGAGGATGGCGAGTCCTTCATGTCAACTTAAGTGGACTATTTTTTGCCTCTTGCTTGGAGTTAAATCTCCTGTGCAAATAGCAATAGGTGGTGCTCTATTCATGGGGCTACCGTATGTTTGCACCACATACAATTGTTTTTGATGGCTCGTCGCTATCTTGTCTACACTCTGTTGGTTTCTCCTAAGAGAACTGAGGATGGGAATGAAGGGGATGGAGAGAGGTGGAGAAAGAGAGATACGGAGAGCGGAGAGTGAGAGAGAGAGAGAGAGAGAGGGAAAGAGAGTGTGTATGTGTGTGTTTGTGTGTGTGTGTGTGTGTGAGAGAGATAGAGAGAGAGAGACAGACAGACAGACAGACAGACAGACAGAGTGAGAGACGGACAGAGGATGTGTGTGTGTGTGTTTATGTGTGTGAGAGAGAGAGTGGTTGTTTGTATGTGTGTGAGAGAGTGAAATAGAGAGAGAGGGAAAGAGAGAGAGAGAGAAAGAGAGAGGAGGGGAGGGAGGGGTGGGTGGGGGAGGGGGTGCAAACAAACTAAAGGATAACAATCCTGGCAATGAAAGAGATAATAAAAAAGAACGGTAAACACACGAAGGAATAAAAAGGAATGAGGAAAAAATAAAGAGATCGAAAGAAATCAAAAAGCTAACCATTCGATCCGACTGTATTTTCCCCATTCACTCCGCTTTCATGCATAATCATCAGTACTCGACAAGCAAGAAGTAGTAAAAAAAATATAAAGTCATTTTAACAGGAAAACAGAAACACGTTAAGATTGATACAATTCATCTTGTTTCCGTTCTCATCCCTGATCATGCTTTGATATCTGTCTTCTTGGAGAGTGGTATGTGAGCTATGGCGTCAAACACACGATTTAAAATCCGCGACGTTGCGCCAAAAGCGCTTTTGTTCCCAATGTTTGCCGACCTGTATTCAGAGCTCTCTCAATCACCAGGACGGACGGGTCTCGCTTCTCGCGTACTTCTTTACGATTGGATGGACTACAGGTGGCGTTGGTGTTAAAGGTAAAAATAATAACTGTAGAGGGCAGGTGACAAAAAGGAAGTATGAGGGCACGTTAACCGTCTCAGGACCAGACAGACATGAGCTCTATCACTGTGTATGGTATTTGTAAGTTCTACTTGTGAATGAAGCAGTCTGTGACGCACTACGACTTAAAGAGGACGCTGTGTTGTTACAATTAGCAGAGCCATCTCCACGCAGAGTCTACCAACTTGTTTTCAAAAGGTAACAATAATGGTGCGTGTTGCTTTGTTGGGCAAGCACTGTGCCATATGCGAGTATCATTTTGTTATCTGCTAGCCCAACAAAGCAACACGCGCCATGCTTCAAACAAAAAGAGAGATAGAGAGAGGGGGAGGAGGGAGGGAGAGAGGGAGACAGAGAGAGAGAGAGAGAGAGAGAGAGAGAGATAGAGAGAGATAGAGAGAGAGAGCAAGATATGGAGTTCTTATGTAAAAACGCAATAGACTGAGGGAGAGGGAGTGAGAGAAAGAAAGAGTGGGGAGGGGGGAGGGGGGAGGGGAGATGAGGGGACCGGAAAGGAGAAATAAAAGGAGGGGGAGACGAAGAAGAAAGGCATTTACTTGTAATGAAACAATGAACTTGTAACTTGGGCAGAGGAGAAGAAATGAAGAAGGGAAGGAACCAGCAGAATATAGAAGGAGAAGAATATAGTTATATTCCAATTAAACATCGCAGGAAAAGTGCTCTGAAGAAGTGTGGGAATGTAAAAACAATGTAGACTTTCACGTATAATTCAAGTATGTGTTCGTATGCGTTTGATCAATTCGAATTTAAAATCGGTTGAAGTAAACGTACCTTGGCACCGTTAGTCATCTTTCTATTTTGACAACGGAGTAGGAGATCTCAAGATGAATCAGCTGTATTCTTAGCAACAAGTTAATCACAGACTGATCAATAAAGATTATGAATAATGTGGAATTTATCATGTTTATGAAGAAATGGCAGACCAGAGACGTTATACGGTACCGTTTTAACAACCCCCTATCGCGACTGGAGCTGTAATCAGCAGTATCTAGGAGTCAATACCGTCTCTTTGTGTGAAAAAATTGATTATCTCTGAAGTTCTATCTCGGTGAACTGTGTTCTCCTGCCCTCGATTTATCTATGAGAGAGACACGTTGGTTGATAACAGCGACGTGAGAAGTAGAGGCTAGATTAGAGAGAATAGAACTATGCATAATTGCAACACCTGTATGTTTAATTTATAAATCAGTACATGGACCGATGACATAGGAACGGTGAATTCCGTTCATGTCAAGCTCGAGTTGATGTCAAATTGTACGTTTCTGCGCGAGGGACTTTGACAAAAGAGTATGCACCGAATAAACGAGATTAATGTGTCGTCTGTCCGTCACGTTAGAGATGTTGTTCATCAGCACCTTTGATACTTCAGTGATTTTACCTTGTTTACGCAACGGTGTTACATACTTCAGGAAATGTATACACGGTAAGTGTATTGTTCGCCGTCATTGTTTTAGCTGCTTTTGTCTAGAGATTTTACGCGATTATCGCGTTCGGAACACGATATACAATCTGCATGAAGCGTCGCGAAACCATGCCAACGCCATTTCCCCGATTCCCTCGCCTGAAATCTGTTCATGTTTTCAGGAGACCCAAGCGCATACCTTGCTTCACAGGAAAATGCTTTCGTAAATTACGTTAATTCATCAAGGCCAATGCATAGAATAAACGTAACCCTAGGCAAAGGGACTCCGTAAAATTGATCAAATCTTCAAACTCCAATTGGAATACAACGTTTCCCTCATATATATTTTTGTATTCGTGTTAACACTAAGAGCAGGGGACAGGTTTCGGTTTTTAATATTATTCTTTCGTTAAAAAAAATATTAGCGCTTTGAATGTTCAGATGTAAAGTATTTATCCACTGGACGCAAAAACCGTGTGCAAAGTGAGTGCAATTAGTTAATGACTCAGTTTGCATTTCTGTTCATTAGTTGGCCATTCAGTGTCTAATTAACTTTGATTTTTTTTCACACTACTCCCAAATGGACATAATTGTCGAATAATTGTCGAATAATAACATTACATTGTATTGACCACTTATCGTAATTTGCAAGTTAATAGTTAAAGTTACTAGATCCCTTTAACCACGCGCTGCTGGGCAGTGCTTCGATTGTGTCGTTGTGGGTTATGTGCAATCATCATCATTTATACGTCACAATATTGATCGATACAGTATCGATAGTATAGTAGATACTCATTGGTCGAGGACATTTTTCAAAGCTGTTCGCTCTCATCTAAAGCTGACACATGATCAGATTCGGCATTTCGCACCATTAACATTGCCTTTTGTGTTCTTATCTTTTTGCGTTACATCTTCTGCGTAGCGTCGACATCTCCCACACCCACTTTGCTATAGCTAGTCGTGGAGCCCGCAGATGTGTAGCCAAACTGGAAATGAAATCCTGACAGGCCTAGTGAAAAATGTTCGGCGTACTCCAAAGATAATCAAAATGACCATTAAAAGGTTACTAAATTAGAAAAATAAGTTCCCATTAATCTATGTAGAATTATCCACTAAAAACGAATTTCACATTCGTTTGCCGCAATAAAATCCCATTTTGACGAAAATTTCAAGAAAAAAAACCGCACGCCTCCAGTGACGTATGAGAAGTTAGAATTCCATAGATTGTACGGAAGTCAACAATAGACCATTTTCGTAATGTATTCACAACTTTCCCCCCAACTTCGTAGTAACGTGTTATTGTATTAACCTGTAACTTGTCATTCAGATTCAATGGATGGAATGCACTTTGAATCTATTAGTTGTTGCTACTCAGACAAACTTCGGACAAGCTTAGGGGTTCCCATTAGTATCGTATTGTTTGATTTACGCAGTTTGCATTTATGGCATTTTGACTTCTCATACGTCACTGGAGGCGTGCGATTTTTGTTTCAAATTTTCGTCAAAATGAGACTTTATTGCGGCAAACAAATATGAAATTCGTTTTTTGTGGATAATTTTACGTAGATTAGTGAGAACTTATTTTTCTAATTTAGTAACCATTTAACCCTGTGTGTGCCACACGTGCCTTTTGTCACTACACACACAAATTCCATAGAGCAGCAATTTATGCGGCACGCAAACGCTTAACTGAATACTTAAGTTAAGGGGGCCTCCCTCCCGATCCCGACCCCTGACAATCGCAAATCGAGAAAGAATGAGACGTCGTTCAGCTTTACAATGTGTACATTTTAGTTTGATTCGAGGTGGGTTTTTTTTTCATTTTCACCACTATCATGACAATGCTTGAATTGATTTAAAAATAGCACGATTACCTCAATCATAGACATAATGAATTGAAGCAAGCTGATGGCTTTTCTTCAAATGCGTTCTAGGTAGGCCTAAATCGTATATTTCGCTTATTTTGGTCATGGTAATATCCTTTAAAACTGAGAAATATCATGCAAAATATGTTGTCTACACCTCACCATGGACTAGATGACGAAGAAAAAATGGAAATACAAACTTACAAACTTCAAAGTGAAACTTAACATGTAGCGTATACTGCCCTACTTTGACAAAAGGAAGCAAGTAACATTTGACATTTGTCATGTTTTTCCAAGAGTAGTGGGAGAACCTCTTATAACAAAAGAAACTTGGAAAATAGAGAGAAATTGAGTATAGAAACTCCTAAAGGTTTTTTACCATCCTTAAGCGCCCAAAGTGTGTGGAAAAGTATCTTCTGTATTTTTATAAGAAAACTATGAAATGTGTGCAATTTGTGACTTCCTTCCTTTTGTCAAAGTCGGACAGTACAGACCTGCACAGGAATATGCAGAGTAAATAATGCCGATCATTTTTAATGAAATAAGGTTTCATGTAAGACTTAACATTCCAATTGACTTATGTTAATCACTGTATTTCTGTATAGATAATTCCACTCGGATTTCATGCTGTACGACATTGATTGATTGTAATTAGCTCCGCAATGTTCAAATCAAATCGAGCTGCCCTTTGGCCGTGCATACAATGGTCATTAACAACCGTGTAATCAGATAACAACTAGTATATGGCTCTTTCCCAAATAACGGGCAATGGACAGGCGCACTCGATGTCGTCATAAAACGCCCGTTGTTACCCGACCAATCGACATAGCCGGTCATAGTCTATGTTCCATGCTTTCGGACATGTCTAATTCAAACTAAAATATAAGAGTTTAGTATTTTAAGACTAGAAACTATTTCATTATCCTCGTTTGTCCCTCCGTCCCATCCATGCTTGGAAAACCGGAGTAGGAATTGAGAATGATTAGTCTACTGCAGCCAGACCCGTTTATAGAATACTGTAGTTTGGATTGAAAATGAGAAACAGCTTGGAAGCCAAGGCTAAGCTGGCCGGCGCGTTTACGTTGTTGTTTACGTCGGCTGCTACAGCTAGCCCAACTCCACACAGGTGTGTATCTACGATCCGATGGTATGTTATCTCTCTCTTCATCAAACCACTGATCAGAGCATCAAACCCACCTTTATGTACTCAAGACTTAGCATGTGCCATTCATCGGAGCGGAGCGATGCCGTCTTAATCATTAAAGACCAAGTCTTTATTCGGACAGCCACAACAATAGAAGGAAATTAGTACATGTATTATATAGACGCTCTGGCTCATTGAACCGCTCCACTTGTAAGCGCTTTCTCCGCTTTTCAGGGACGTTTCGCTCTCTTGAAATGTGTAGAAGTGCATTATGTAGTAAGATGTTCAGTATGTTGTCTTTAATCCGTGGACGCATCGGTGAGTACGAGTAAAAGGCGCTACTCAAAGCTTGAAGATCGAGAGAAATAAAAGGGACCTAATTTTAGACGCACCGGTTCCTAGACATCTGTTCAATTTGTTCACGTGGTGTGTCGCCTGACGTAAACGCTTTCCCTTCGAAACAATGAGACATGTTCTCGATTTTATTTATTGTGAACGTGATTGCAGAATAAATGAAAGTGTGAGATTTTAACCACGCATCGACTGAGCCTGATGCCTGCAGGAGCAAGATGATTATTTTGTTTCGGAACCTTGGAAGACCCACATGACTGCGTTGTTTGACGTCAGATGTGCCATAGTCACTGATGTACCACTGTGTGATGGATAAAACGTCGACCTTTTTCCGACACACCGTTTTCACGTTTAACTGTGCTTTGCGTGACACTTACAGGGAAACTCGTCACGTCACTACGAAGTTAATATTAAAGACAAACTGTCTTGTTCCGCTGTTTTGAAGTTCAGTGTTGCCATGTGTGAAGACAAGATGCTGCGCGACATTTCCATGATGTCTGGAAGAGCAGATCGGTGATTTTGTGATACTCTCGCGACGTTTGGGAATAATATTCACAGACCTCAACAACTTGTATTAGTCGTAAAACGAACTACGGGGAAATTGTGACACATCTCCTTCGACAAAAAACACTAGGATAGGTCAGCTCTCCCCATCGGACTTGGTGATATCCCCTTTCCTTTAAATTATAAAGTGAGATGAAAACTGAAACCCATTGAACAGCCTGAAGTGTTCAAATGCAGAGGAAACGTTTCGATATGATATGCTACTCCTGACGAAACTTCGTGACAATTAACCTCTTTCAAGTGTGTGATGATTTTTTTCGTGTTTTTGAAGAAATGTCAGGTGGATTTATCTTAACATAAGCCGTTGATCAATGCACGAACGAGATAGATCACCACTATGCCGACACGAAAAGTCCGTGTTAAAGAAATGGAGGTAAGTTCAACAAAACCTATCCCTACATGCAAAAGTCATGAAACTCGGCAGGAATCAGAAGTATACCCTAACAATAACGTGTATGAAATTTAACAGTCATAGTATCACGAACCTCTTCAGGAAAAGTGAAAAACTATCCTCTTTTACGTTTGAAACGAATACAGTCTACATTCACAAGCGTCTTTCCCGCGGCCTTTCAGACGAACCGCCCAAAACCTCCTCGAAATTCAGCGATCGCTAGAAGTACTCCGCTTAAATTCAGTTTCTACTTCTGTCATTGGGAAGGAAGTTCTTTTACAGAGGGACATCCTCTCTTTAACCCTTCATGGACAATATTAATTCTTGCTCTATGAAAATTGTATGAATTACTTGTGAAAAAAGAATACATAGCACTCAAAAAAAGAAAAGGAAGAAAGTTCCCCTGCTCATGCCTCACAGCGATTGCATCTTGAAACATACGTACATAATACAAGAAGCAATGTGGTGAAATCTGCATATTAAGAAGCATTGATAGTTTGAGGGGATATTCGCATAAAGAGAATTTGCGTACGGCCGAATCGGGTGAATGCTAATACGTACTTGTATTGCGTATGATGATGTATATATGTAACGGGTATCTTCTTCTTCTTCGTCTTCTTCTTCTTCTTCTTCTTCTTCTTCTTCTTCTTCTTCTTCTTTTTCTTCTTTTTCTTTTTTCTCCTTCGTCTTCTTCTTCTTCTTCTTCTTCTTTTTCTTCTTCTTCTTCTTCATCTTTTTTTCTTCATCTTCTTCTTCTTCTTCTCCTTCTTCTTCTTCTTCTTCTTCTTCTTCTTCTTCTTCTTCTTCTTCTTCTTCTTCTTCTTCTTCTTCTTCTTCTTCTTCTACTTCTTCTTCTTTTTTTTTTCTTCTTCTTCTTCTTCCTCCGTTCTTCGGGGATCGGGGCAAGGCCCTGGGATGTACGGCTTATACAAACAATATTCCTGATTCTCAACAATGTATTGTGTTTGCCATGCATCCATTGCACATATCTGATGTGCACACATTTTCAATGGAAGTTCATGAAGAACACTAATTTGGATGCATTTTGATTAGCTTGTTAACCCTCTGCGTGACAGACAAACTTATTCTCTATAATGTGGCTCATGTTCGTTGCTGGTGAGAAAAATGCACACATGGTATGTAAGGACTTAATAAAGTAACGTCCAACTTTTACAACCGAAACATGAACATGTACTGGGTCATCTTGTAAGTGAACCAATTGAAATTGTGCTGCAATTTTCAAGACAATACTGTCCTGCTTCGACGGAGGAAGGCAACTAACAAAATAGACTTTTCTTGTAAATGTACCAAATGACCATCAGTGCAACACCACATCATGCTAGATTGAATATTTCGCAGTAAGATGTATATTTCTTCTCCAGATTTTGACTGTATTTAGGGAATGCTGGGTACAATCTAAGATTTCCAAAAACTCAAAAATGAATGCACTTTTATACATGTAATATTTACAAGCTCCATAGAACAATCATCGGGCGTGGAACACATGTTTAACCCGTCCAATGCAATACTGGAAAGCATTAATCACGTTTTTGATGCTGTAAATTACGTTGTTGGTAAATGTAGTGTTTATTACGAGTGCGTCGTGAAAGTTCGGTAACCTGATAGAAAATACCTCGCCTAACAAGCCATTTTTCATATCACGCAGGAAGGTGTGTGTGTGTGGGAGGGGGGGGGGGGGGTGATGGAATCCGTGCAGTCCACGGGAATAATATGAATAAGTACAATGTTACTTCACCGGATGCTTATACACAATCAAGTTGTTACGGGGAAAAGGAATGGACGCTATGATGTCGGTGTCTCACTTATACATTTATTGCACTGGTTGCGAGGCGATATGGCGAAATGCAATTTATTACATACAGTGTATTATTCCCCTTTTTTCTTAATGGTTTCTTAGTAGTCATGATAGTCACGTAGCCATGGTAATAGCAAAGTTAGTGAAAAATATGACTTTCCACATTAAGACAGAAATAGGTTTCGTGTTCACAAATGCATGCTGGTAAAGTAATTCTCTATATCTATATATAAATCCTCTAATTTCTTATAAAGCAAGACTTGCTGTGACGTCGTGAACAAACTTGAATGGTTTTGTCGTTTATTGCCAAGGCCTAAAGAAAATGTGATACAATCAACTTTCAGTCTTTCTGCAATCGTATGAAAATAAACTACTTCAAACGTTTTAACCCTGTCAGTACTAAGCACTTATATTCCCATGTCAATCACAACGCAGTGTATTGCCTACGGGACTGAAGAAAATTGTAAGCGAGAAGAGATGCACTAATTTTATCTAGCGGGGAGGAGCCGGGGGAGATAGCAAATCGGAAGATACGTATAAGCAAATACGTTTGATTTAACTGCTTTGGTTTGCCAATTTTTAACTCAAGGGCACGGAGTATGTCATCGCACAGTCAACACCTTAATGTGACTCTCTGCACTTAAATCATCAAATTGTCCATCTTTTATCCATTGCCGTGGTTACTGGTATACATGCTGATAATGATGGTCAATTATGTTCGTAAAATAACATCGGATGGGGCGGTTGGCTGGTAGATAATCGTGGAATAGACGGTTTAATCTGACTCTGATCAGATTGGAATGCTATCTTATGTCAGTGCCGCGCTGGCCTTACGAGATGAGAATAACCTTTGCGACACTGTTGAGGGTGATTTAGGGTAATTAAAAGATAGCTGACGACGGTAATTGTTCATTTTATGAGCTCTTCTGACGTACATTTTGACCATTAATCGAGGTATAAACATGATAACCGTACTGGTGAACCACTGAGGGGGGAAACAAGGTTTCTTTTATTATTCTTTTTTTTAATGATGATACATTTCTGATTGTTCTTGTTTTCCTTCTTCTCTCTCACCTACTTCTTCTTATTCATTTTACTTCTACTACTGCTACTGCTACTACTGCTACTACTACTACTACTACTACTACTACTACTACTACCACTACTACCACTACTACCACTACTACTTCTGCTGCTACTTCTACTACTACTACTACTACTACTGCTACTACTACTACTACTACTACTACTACTACTACTACTACTACTACTAGATATATTAGGGTAGATCTATCGGGTCGCTTTTCCATCTTTTTTTTCTTTATTCCTCATAAAAAACAGGATAAAGAAATTTTGAATAATCAATGAATTCAAGGAATCACAAGAAAGCCGATGGCTCGTTAAGTGTCAGGACCTTTCAAATAAAATTCAATACGCATCAAAGTGTAGTGGATTATACAAACAAGGCAAATGGTTGGAAGCAAAATCAAGTATACTACAGTGTAGTTTAGAAACAGGCTTATCATTTCTTGTGGTCAAGTGGTATCCGGCAAGTAGTGCTCAGCGATTAGTGGAGATAGTGCACATCATATAATTATGCAGGGTTGAAATATATCAGACAACTGATGGTATACCTGTCTGACTATAAACGCGCCTTCATGCTGATATTTAGTTCGGAAAGCGCTGTTTCATCACAAACTATTCTTGTTTCACATGGTGACCTACACGTTGCAAATACATGTACTTCATTTCGAACATGCAGGCACTTCAAATGGTATATTTACGCGATTTTAGTTATATTGGTAATGTGGCATTCCAGCGGTTTGCATACCCCCTCTGTCTGTTTCATTTCGAACCGTTTGTGTGTGAAATGAAATGATATTGATAACGGTACCGGTTAATCATTAAAACTAAGCCTATATAGACTTGTAAGGAAAAATATTGGAAGAATTTGTTTACGCTCACACCCTGAACGCCCACATTCAAAACTGAGCTCGTGATAAACCTTTTCTTGCCTAAATATCCTCCGGAGTCACCAATATATAGAGACAAAATAACGTGCCCTTGTGTACATCATTTTTTTCATCCGGTCTGTCAATATTTAAGGACTATTACTCATAGACCGAATAAAGAAATAAAAATCGTGCAAGCATTATGAACCGGTAACGAGGGAAAAAATAACTGTAGTAAATCATATATTACCCCCCTGTTCTCAACTTGCTTTCACGACATTATACTAGACATACGCTGTAACCGGTCAGTGTATTGGTTATTCTTAATATCATTTCCTAGAATACCATACGATAACGATATATCTGATACGAAAGTTGTTCGACTCTTCGACTGGCTGAATAGCAGGACCCAGTCACGTGATTTACGCAAGTAGGTGACGTCACATTTCCAGCCTTAGACCCTCGATCACGACTGCAGAATCGTAGTTAAATCGTGACGACTGCGTTGGCCTATACGTCGTTTTGAATTCAGATTTGTACGCGCTTCCATTTTCAGTCCACTCCTATCATACACATGTTACCCTACATTGTATTTTGACCAAAGGAAGCAAGTGACAAATCACCGAAATTTCATTTATTGGTGATCTTAGATTGCAACCCTCACTCCCTACATACGTGTAAAATCTGGAGGGAGAAAAATTCTTGTTTCGAGATATTTAATCTAACAAGATGCAAGTGACGGACATATTTTGTTCATTTACAAGAAAAATCTATTATGTTAGTTGCTTCCTTTTGTCAAAGTAGGGCCGCATGTATTCTTAACATTATGTATGCATTGTGTTGTAGAATGCGAAATCTACATAACGCAGATTCCAGATAACAATTCTGAGACAGGTCAGAACACGTTTTGCACTTATTTTGCCCCCATTACAGCACTACCTTATCAGCTTGTTGGCCGAGTCAAAGACCGAAAGAATTAAATGAGATATGAGGCTATTATGGCGATATCAGTACCGCACTTGACTTTTAATTAACGTCTAAATGTTTTTCCTTTAACTATTTGAAAAGATATTAGAGCAATACGGGAATAACAACAAGCGGAGTTGTCGAGTCCGCGACTCGAGATCGATCTTAGAAGTCTCATAATCCAGACTCGGCATTGATTTCAGATGGTATAGACAAGATGTCCCATTTGCCATAGTCATGAAACTCGACAGGAATCAGCAGTATACCCTAACAATAAGCTGTATGAAATCTCACAGTCATGACTACATGGTACTGGGTGTGAAGCGTTAAAACAGTTTAAAGTCACAATAGAATCATCGTTATGACCATAACTTAAGAAAGAAAAAGAAAAGGTACGTGTGCTGGCTACGTGCTGTGGACGGGTATGACTGGTATACGGGTGTTAAGTTTTATCCATGATTTTAAACTTCCACTAGCACTAAAGCTGCATGGGCCACCCAAGAGTAAGAGTAGTTAGTTGCTGTATGTTCATTCTTCCCAGAGTAGACTAGTCAAGGGCTAGTCATATTTCTGTTTTGCATAGCTTTTCATTATGTCAATAACTGTCTTGTCGTTGTTTTCGTTTACAGCAGCAGGACCACGGCATGGCAGCATGTTACTTCTTGACCAATCCTAGAGACACCACCATCAACATCGCTGGGCTCTCAATGACCAGTTCTTGCCACGCCATCCTCCCCGGCAGAGGCCAGAACAGAAACCTCAGCTCGGCGTTGCACGGCAGTCACTCAGCTGCGCCCGGAGTGAGATCTGAGCGCTATGTCCCTGTCCTCTCTGTAAAACGGCCCACTGGTCCAACAACGATCACCGCACCAGCGCCTCTAGCGGACGCGGCGGCCACGGGAAGGCCGGATGGACCAGCCATCCAGGATGGGGAGAGAGCTGTCCAGGAGACCAGATCCCTGAGCTTCGGGAGACCGGTACCGCCAGTGGACTGCTTCCAATCTAAGACGCCAATAGCGCAGAGGGCCCGCAAATGCAGCCGGTCACTGACAGGAAACGCAGCTCATCGGCCTGTGACAGACCTGAGGACCGGGTTTATGCGGACGATGTCCAAGCCGACTCCGGGAGAGCTAGACCTGAAGCTGCACCAGGAGAGGCAGGTGCTCGATAAGTTGAAGGCGGATCTGCGGCGGGAACAGGCCGCGCTGGACGATCCGGACAGGCTCGACATGAAGGATATCCTCAGACTCGTCAACGAAAAACCGATGTCCAGCTACACATATCGACTATCCAGACCGCGTGCCGCTAAGAGGCGTGTGGCACACGCCTCAATCGCATCGGGCGTTTGTGTCGAGCCCAGGTTGCCGAGAGCAGGTGAAATCACGGAAAAAGAAGTCAACGCGCAGAAGGCTATTAGCGAATACAAACACAGGTTGCACGCCCTTACCGCTCAGATGCGTGCAGGGAGAGAGCGCACTCAAAGCGCGACGTCGCGTTACAGTCAGAACTCCGGCGACGCCAATCAGCAAACTCTGCGGCTATCCCCGAATAACAACGAACGACTAATGAGTATACATCTTCTGCGCCTGCCCGACCCTGGGAATGGATATACATCGCCCGATGGGAGCAGCGGGGATGGTTATAGCTCTCGGAACTTTTTACAGCAGTCGAACCTCAGCGCCACGGGGTCCGCGTCATCGCCTAGAAGTCTGACATCCTCATCTTATGGGGTGACGTCATCTGCCGGTCGCCGGGGAAAACATGCCCAGTACCCCGATCCGATTTACATTCCTTGCGCGTCGGTTGACGGCGATGCGTCCGCGTGGGACGTTGACGCGAACAACGCACAGGCTTGCGTCAAACTAAGCATGCGCCACGCAAGTCATGTGACACGTGAGACTTCGCTAATGAGCGAGTTGGATCCCCAGAACTCCTCAGCGAAGATCCTTCCGGTCTACGTGCCATTTCCGCATCCGACCGCCCCGCCCTCGAACACGCCTATCAGCGGATCGGACGACGACAGAGACGTTGATGATCTCGACGGGAGCGTCTTCGGCGATGACGACAGTCTTGAGACAAACTGGTCGTCGAGAAGTTTTTCTTCTCGTATTAGTCTAACTTCGCCGGGTTCGAGCCCAGGCCCGTCCACCACACCGAGTGGCGCCAGGTCAGGCAGTCATCGGAAATCCCGGACCAAACCGACAGAAATCAGAATTGTTGTGCCGGGTGGAAGCATTTGATGTCACACTGACGTCAATATGACGTCATTCTCTTTGCAAAAGTACAATCTTTGATTTGGTTAGACGAAATATGATTCAATTTTCTCAGCTGTAAAATCTAAATGAAAATCATACAATGTCATGAGGCTTGATTAAGACATTCTATTTAATTGACCTATATTTGAAAATGTTGCAATTTCAGGTTTATCCTTCTGTCCAATATGTCAAAAACAAATTATGAATTCTTATAAGTTTGACACTGGAACCTAAATTTTTGTTATCGGCAATATTGAATCACTTGATTATCGAGCTGCAAACTTCTGCGAATTCAAACAGAAGAATTGGTCCTGCTAGAAATGTATTACATGTTTTGTCTTTCTGAAGTAAGACACAATTTGATATTAAAGATGTAACAAATATTTTCAACGTTGACGCTTTTGTTACATTTACGTTTCTTGTGCGGAAATACGCAAAAGACAATAAGATATCAACAATAAAGCCCTGCGTGTCTACAAAGGTCATTGTTTATAAAGAACACCCGTCAATTAGTACCACTCAACGTGAATCAATTTAAAGCAGTATACTTGAATGCCGTTAATGACACCTAGCTAAAAAGACCACGTGTCGTTTCCTTGTGTTGACCTTTATACACAAAATGGACTGAACGCTCATTTAGATGGACGCATGCCTATACTTTCCTGCAATAGTTAGTTTGCTTATTTAAGAAACGACCAATGACCGTCTCAGACAAAGCTCGGAAAACGTTAATATATAGCCGTTATTAAGATCATTTGCAATACAAATAAACGTATTTTTTGTAATGACTTTTGGTAAACTGGTCTAAGCTGCGTTATTCGCCCAATTTTTGTAGCCCATGTTTACTTAAAACAGCTCATTATTTCAACAAAAATACGGATACAAGGAGTTGGAATGTGAAGCAAAATCAATATAAATTGATAACATGTTTACCTTTCTGTCTTTATAACTGTATTACTCTTCGTTTAACTCACCTATTCCCATCGGCATGAAGATGTATAGTACGTCAAAGGACTTCCTAAGGCTTGGTATTGAAAGTGCTACAACACCCGACAATTTGCATGATTTGCAAACAATTATCAGTATGTAGACAAATATATACAGGTTCGATAACGTAGAGAGTCGACATACCTGTTGGTAATAACAATCTTGCATTTGTTTGGACAATACCTCATTTGTTATAGAGATTATTCATGCATATACAAGTTTAGATAATTCCCGATATATATTCATTTAAGTATTATTTTGGAATATATTTACATGTTTTGGAGCTGGACTCCTCTTTTTTCACTGTTATTAGTATATTTTCGTAATGTAGTGTATTTTCTTGAATTTTTGTGGATTATTGTATGTTCCACTGTTTCAAAAGTTTGTGTTTAATAGCAGTATGCACGCGAAAACTGGATTAATTATCCTGTTTGAATATTTTCAAATGACATAAAAAAATAATTGTGAGCTCTAACAAACACTCTACGACTCTCTAATGATAACAAGCCTTAGAAATACTTTTACTTCAAATATAAAACATGTACAGTATAGTGTATAGGTTTAACGTAGAAGCATCCAGTTAAAATTTATTGAACATGTATAGCCGCTCTTATTGATAATTGCTACAACTAAATTACGCAATACTGTATACATGGCATACACCATGTAGTCCTTGTTGTATACACATGGACAAGTGTAGCTACAGAGAATAAACCAATCGATATTTCAGTTGTGACCAGTAGTAACAGTATCGCAAAAAAATAATAATAATAAAACTACATGTATAATACTTTATCACTTTGCAGCGTTGTCTTGAGTACGTTTTTGCATATAGATATGCAACTTCGTAAAGTTTCACTTTTTAAGTGTATTAGCAATTAGTCAAGACGTCGGAAATGCGTTTAGAAATGTATCAATTTGATGGGCAGGTGAATGCTAGAATTTGCCAGATAGCATAATGATTATTTCAGTGAGTACTCCCTTTCAGAACCACATCTAGTTATCGCGGTTTATTGCAGAAGCACAGATTACTTTTGATTGGGCCAAATTATATCCCCACTAAACTGTGAAACATATACTGACGAGATTCCCTCAAACATGTAATATGTGTCAAATTGCATCATGAAATGATTTTGTTACAATATATTCTTGTATATGAATTAAAGGAAAGTCTAATGACTTTTATATACTGTGCAGCGGACTGTTACCTGGTGATAGAATTATTAGGGAGTCAGAGAGGGCTAACGAGAAAGATGTGATGTATATCATTAGTGAGAGAAAGAGAGAGGGGGGTGAAAAAGAGAAGGCGATAGAGAAGGAGACAGAGAGAGATAGGGAGAGAGAGAGAGAGAGAGAGAGAGAGAGAGAGAGAGAGAAGGAGATAGACACATGATAGATAAAAGGAGACAGAGAGAGAAAGGGATAGAGAGAGAGGGGGGAGAGAGAGAGAGAGAGAGAGAGAGAGAGAGAGAGAGAGAGAGAGAGAGAGAAAGAGAAGGAGATAGGGGGGGGGGGGGGTGAGAGAGAAAACCGGGGGTGGAAGGATGAAGCCGGACAGAGATGAAGATGGAGAGATGAGGAATGGAAGTAGGGTGTGTATGTGTGTGTGTGTGTGTGTGTGTGTGTGTGAGTGTGTGTGGTGTGTGTGTGTGTGTGTGTGTGTGTGTGTGTGTGTGTGAGTGAGAGAGAGAGAGAGGGGGAGAGAAAGAGTAAGAGGGAGGGAAAATAAATATGTGTTATTTTATTTTATTTTTATTTATCTCTTTAGTTTTTTCATTTATTCTGTTTTATTTTCATTTATTTATTTGTTTTCATTTTTATTACTTTTTTAGGGGGGGGGGGGGTTCAAGAAGACAGTCTATCATTCAAATCTAGATTTGTGACATGCCAGCAAAAAAACAGATCTTTCTCCGTACATTAATCACACTGGGTGAATTTTCGTGAATCATATTAACATGACGTATGGATCTGTCTTCGCGACAGGAGAATATATTGACATGAATATGACATTAAATATTGAACCACTAACGTACAATTATCATATTCAGCAGCAATTTGTCTCGTACACAAGAGGTGAATCATTAACTTCGCACCTGTACATTGACGTAGCAACCGTAGTGAAGGATAAATTACTATCACCCATCACAACCCTCGCTTACCAGTGACACGATTTCTATGTACGCAAACTGTAAGTAGAGAACGATAGGGGGCGCTACACTACTTTGTAAAGAGTACAGTGTTAATTTTCGGCACATGGGTGACAAAAGTCATGGCCACGGTTTAGACTCACTCGACATAGGTTTGTAACCCGTTACAGGCGGCCATCGATGCATTTTGCACAAATAATCCCATAGAACGGAAAGATGTTTGGCACACAAGTGCTTAAAGGAGATCATCTCATTTACAGACTATACAGGACTCATCAAAACAATGGACAAACCATCAGAATCAGTTGAGTGTTTTTCATAGAAACTAAGAAATGTATTATTGTAGGCCTACATCTTTGTCAAAAGTTATAGCAAAAAAATCCCAATTTCATTACGTGTTTTGACAACATGCGGACGTCATCTAAGCATGCATGCGAAAATATGTTAATACCAACAAAGAAAAGGAAAAAACAAACAAAAGGAAAATGATCTTGTGTGGAAAGATTGGAGCCTATATTAACACCACAATCTCGTAACCGAGGTTTTTGTCGACCGATCAACTAGTAACCCAAATTCCATCACTTTCCTTCAAAAGAAAACACGGTCTTACAAATGCTTGGTGAAACAGGTTTAAAGCAGGATCAACTGACAAATGATCCAATTGGTCATTGTCTGAAAGGTAAAGTCCATCCTCAAAATAAGGTGATTTTAACGAAAGCCAAAACATCAAAGAAACATTACTAGTGAAACTTTGACGAAAATCCTTCAAAGGATAAGAGAGTAATGATTTTGGTAAAGGTTTGTATTTTATCACATTTTATCACGTGCGAGATGCTCTCCCAAGAACAGTGTGATGATGTTGTATACTTTTTTGTGTGTGAAAATGTTAAATTTCGCAAAAACATACATACCAAGCTACCTGTGTATTTTTTACACACAATCTTCTATGGAAAAAAATAATTTCATCAAAATAAAGAAAAAGGGGAATTTATGGTAAAATTAGTGCATACCATGCATATCATATTGGAGGGCATCTCGCACGTGACGTCGCAAATCAAAACTTTTGCAGTCCCTTTAGCAAAAAGAACAAAAACATCTCCATGTTTTTATCCGTTGACAAATGCTTGTCAAACGTCCACTTATATGTTTGTTTCATGGTTTTGCTTTTATTAAAAACCAACATAACTTCAGGGTGAACTTCCGTCTGAGAGCAGGGATCGGGCGCAAAGTTCTGGACCATGTTGCATTTAGGTTTTCAATTATTGTAACTTACCATCGATGGTAATGACTATGACAACAGATAATGAGAGCCCATTGACTGTTGCCATTGGAATTACTATTGATGGTAAGTTACCATTAATGGTAAGATTTATGCAACGGGGTCCAGATGCAGAAATGGGGGTATGGTGAGGATGACGAAGCAACATGTGACTGCGGGACCGATCAGACAGTAGACCACTTGCTGGGCCCTGTTGCATAAAACTTACCATTGATGGCAACTTTGCTACCAATGGTAATTTCTATGGAAACTTGGAATTCCATAGGCTGTCGTACGATGTTACCATGGTAGTTACCATTGATGGCAGAGCTACCATTAATGCTTCTAAGAAGAAGAAGAAGAAGAAGAAGAAGAAGAAGAAGAAGAAGAAGAAGAAGAAGAAAAAAAAACAAGAACAAAATGTGTCAGTGGGTAAAAAGAAGTTATGAGTGATCGTGTTCTTATGTCTACTTAAAGTGTTAATTTTGTGACGTCCCTTGCGAGGTGCTTTCCCAGATGTTGTTTGCTGTATGATTCCATAAATTGTCCCTTTTCTCCTTCACACTTGGGTGAGTACGTAAAAACATGTGTCTAAAGATACATCAAATGTGCAGGTAAAATGGACAAAAAAAAAACAAACAAAAATAGTTCACAACTTATAGCAGAGTACCTCGTACGTGACGCCACAAAACTACGGATATGATAATTCCTTATCAATATTATTGACGAATGTTTGTCACACTTTCACGAATTTGTTTCCTTAATGCTTCTGCTTTTATAACTTCATGATTCACTTCCCTCCAATCCAGGTAACAAAAAAGTTTAAAAACCTTTCTAGTAGGTTTTTTGGACGTCCAATAAAACGTTTTATGGACGTCAAAATGTGGTAGGTTTAAGACGCCGTTTTATTGGACGTTTTAAAAAACCTTTGAAAAAACTTTTGGAACTCGAGACGTATAAAATCTTTTGAAAACGTTCTGTGGACGTTGTTAGAACGTGCAGAAAACTTAAAGAAAAAACGTTTTTAAAGCCTTTTTAATTACGTTTTGGAAACTCTGAAATGCACTAAAACGTTCTAAGAACGTTTAAAAACCTCTTACAACGCGTCTAAAACATTCATTTATGACCATTTATTCTTAAGTTGAATTATAGTGAAATATTATCTCACATGATTAAACATACATTGATATAAACGCACACACGTATCTCTGCCCATGTCAATCAAAATTGAAGTTGTATGGTGTAGAAATTCAATTAGGGTCTCTGAGGCAGACTAACTGTACCCGGTGAAACAAGGGAAATCTCTGTCTCAGACTCGAGTTGTTAAAACGCAACGATGCGTAGAAATCGCTATGCCCAAGCCGGGGTCAATCCCCGAATTTGATTGAGTTGTGTACAAAGAAAGTTTTAGGTCAGCTGCAGCGGTACAATGGTAAATGTACAGTGCATTTCCAGCTAAGCTGAAACTTTGGTGCAACGGCGCAACTTTTCACCAAATTTCATCGTCTTAGGGCGTATTTCCTTGAGTTTCAGGCTTCCGAAAAACCATCATCATGCTTGTGTAGGGGGTGATCCGTCGAGGAATGTAACTCAATCCAAACTGTTTCGGATATTTTATTGGGAATTACTCGCTTTTGACTTCGGAGAAGTATCTGCGATCAGATTTCAGCTGGAACATGGTGTCGTGTAGCGGCCGACGGCCCGGCGGCGCAGCGGGGATGTTCGCTGGGGGTGCGCTGGGGTTGGTGGTGGTGGTACTGTGTTGTCTATCAGCTTGTGTCGATAGCGCCTCTGTTTCAGGATTGCAAGGTAAATTTCGACTTTTCTTGAGTCATTTTTTTGAATCAGATATGTTTTTCTTCATAATTCATTTCTTCATAAATGAAGGTTAAGTCTGCGTAGGCCTGAGATAAGTTATACGATGCACACCTGTTGTGTAGTTCCATGTTGAAAGGAAAATGCATGAACACGTACGTTTAACGATTTAGTTCCAATACATGCACGAAGTACACGTATCCGTGTTTCATATCAAACTAGTCTTATCTCTGGTTGGAATACGTAGTTTAGATATGGCATGTCATGTTAAAGGTGACAAAGGACATTGATATTATTGTTGAGCTGATGTTAATTGATTGATGTTATTATTCAACTTTTAAGACCATATTTATACACAAAAGAAGAGGGTTAGCATCAAAACATAGACATGAACCTAACAGTACCCAGTAAACTAATTGGGTATAGAGGTTGAGGAAGGAAAGAGGGAAAAGGTTGGTATGTGTAGATACACATGGAGCAAAACCATGAACAAATGAATGTAAGTATACTGTATAATAACTAAGAGAGAGAGAGAGAGAGAGAGAGAGAGAGAGAGAAATGCAGGGATTATTGGAGGGAGATACGGAGATACATAGATACAATGTATAGAGAGATATAGGTATTGATAGAGAGAGAGAGAGAGAGAGAGAGAGAGAGAGAGAGAATGAGACATGTAGAGAGAGATACAGGGATTGATATACTGTATAGAGAGAGAGAAAAAAAAGAGAGATAGTGACAGAGACATGTAGAGTATGTCTTAATATGTATACATAGAGAGAGAGAGAGAGAGAGAGAGAGAGAGAGGGGGGGGGAGAGAGAGAGAGCGAGAAAGAGAGAGAGAGAGAGAGAGAGGGAGAGAGAGAGAAAGAGAGAGAGGGGGAAGAGAGAGAGAGAGAGGGGGGGGGGGGAGAGGGGGGAGATAGAGAGAGAGAGAGGGGGGGAGAGGGAGAGACAGAGACAGACAAACAGACAGACACACAGAGAGATAAACAGACAGACAGACATGTAGAGAGAATCGTCCTGAGCCTTGTGTACCGATGGACATGTAGATAAAAAAAAAATACAACCTACAACTTTGTACATCTAACCTTGCTGTCCCTTGAAGCTGCATCCTTTAGTTTTCTATCCTTTTCATTGTTGTTGAAAATTGTCCTCCTTATGAATGACAGTGTTTTGTGCAGTAAGTTTCAAGGATATCTGTGTGTTGAAATTTCAAACAAAATATGTTGTTTCAATAGAATCCAGAAATATTTTCTCCAAAGTGCCATCAAAGGCGTGAACAATGCAGACACTTGTTGACTTTGATTCACAACTCTGTTTACTTTGACACCTTATCCTTTGACTTCAAAACTGTTGATTTTCTCCCTTCTATATTATATGTTTAAAGTAGTTTTTTGTCATATTTTTCAAGTAGCTGTCAAGCTATGTATTGTTACACGCTAGAGGTCACGCCCGAATTGTGTATAGATGAATGTGGGAGAAGATATCAGGAATGATTAGTCTCCTGTACCAGACCCCTTTATTGACTACCGTAGTGAGGATTAGCCCTGAAGCAGGCTATTACCTATATGAATGGGATCACTTTAACTGACTTTTAGCAAAGGTGCACCCCTCAGGCTACAATCACAATTACAAAGCACACCAAACAGATCATCTTTTGACATCCCTCTTTGCAAAAAAGAAAAAATCCTCTTTGGAATGGGACAATGGTCTTTGTCCAGTAATGCCTACCTTGACAAGAGGGATATAATAAGCACCAAAGCTGTGTACAAGCTCATTTCAATAGCGTATTTCTTTTTCAGGAAATCTGACTTTACTGTTCTGTGTTTAAAGGGCATATACTGTACTGGGAAGGGAAAAAAGCCTTCAAAATGTAATTGTTAGCAATCTTCTTGCCAATGGTCTTAAATTCATGTATTGTCTATTTTAGAAGCTTGCTGAAAGCTATTTGCCCTCAAATGATCTACATTTAGAGTAATGAGCGATTAAATCACAAATCCTTGAAATGTTCGCCCAAACATTTTGAGGATTTAATAATTAATCATTAATTACTCCATATGTAGATCATTTGAGGGCAGATAACTTTCAGCAAGCTTCTAATATGGACAATACATGAATTAAAGACCATTGGCAAGAAGATTGCTAACAATTACATTTTGAAGGCTTTTTTGCCTTCCCAGTACAGTATACCTTTAACGGTATTACATGTGTATTCTGTACCCTGTTGCAGGCAGAATAAACTTCTGTCAGAAATTGCTTGAACCATAAGTACACCATGGAGGTCTACAATGTGGTTTGTGAAATAGATGGATGTTTTATGTGTATCATGATACTTACATGTACTTGATAGTACTGCCAGGGTGGTCCCCAGTGGTAGAAAACGTGCTGCGCAAACTCCACCTGTAGGGTCCAGAAAGTGATTGCGAGTCACGCATAAATTTACTGTGGCCACCCGTAAAATCATGATCAGTCTTATCGTTCTCATTGTTTTGCTTTCTTTGAGCCACACATTCCATACTGTAGTTGTGTACCACTTGTCCAGCACAGATACATGTATCTGACAGAAAGTGACATTCTGCCCTTTTGAGCCATGTGTTACAACTGCCATTTCTCGTTTTTTTGTTTATTACATGTAGTTTGACTTTTACATTACATGCATCTGTACAAAATTGTAGAAGGAAGGAACTTAGCCTTACTGTATAACTTGTTTGTAGGCATAAACTTCTGTATACCTACATGTATGTTCATCTATGTCAATCAATATCTAACAGGAAAGTTAACTACAGTAAAGTCAAAGAAAAGAAGATTTAAAGAAAAATGAAGAACACAAATATGAAGAGGAGAGAGAATATGAATAAAAAAAATGAAGCAGGATCCTAGTAGTAGAACCAAGAAGGTGTTTGTCACACTTGCACCTCCTGATAGAATTAAAGAAAGATAGAAACTGTTGAGTACAACATATTTCTCTCACTCACAACCTACAGTGTGGCAATCATCATGTGTTTATGTATTCAATCTTTGAATCTGAACTGTTTCCATGGCATAGTTTTGTGACAAACAGCTAACTGGTTGATATCTCTGTCTGCACGAGAGTTTGGGGAATTGCGTTTTTGTGAGGATAACATCCGCCGGATAGTGGGATGACAGGATATGTAGGAGGAAACGTCTGACCGTCGGAGGGGCGAGTTCGAGACGACTTCCATGAATGGATGGATATGGCACAGTCAAAATAGTCAGCCAGGAATAGCATTGTGGTTTGATTTGTGAGGGGTTTGGTTTGTGAGGGGCAGAGAGGGATGGGAGAGAGAATGATAGAGAGAGAGGGGGAGAGAGAAGGGGGAAGAGAATGGAAAGAGGAGAAGGGGAAGAGAGGGGGAGAGGAGAGAGGGGGGAGGGGAAAGTGGGGGGGGGGAAGGGGGGGAGAGAGAGTGGAGGGAGGGGGTAGGGAGGGTGGAGAGAGGGGATGAAGAGGGAGAGAGGGGGAAGAGAGAGAGAGAGAGAGGGAGGGAGAGAGAGAGAGAGAGAGAGAGAGAGAGAGAGAGAGAGAGAGAGAGGGGGGGGGGGGGGGAGAGAGAAGAGGGAGCGGGGGAGGGAAGAGAGGGAAAATCACGTACAGAAGAAGACACTGTATGGGGCGAGAGATTGGCAGATTGCTGACGACCCGCCCAAAACCTCAAAATCTAGCGATCGCTATAATTTTGCTAAAGGGAGTTTTTTAGTTCTATTTTTGGATACAGTGTATCTAATATCTCCTTCCATTTTCTGCGTTTTTTTTTTTTTTTAGAAATTTGTATTTATTTGACCTGCAAAGGAGATACCCTGTCTTTAATCCTGTCAACTGTACCCAATGAAGGAACAGACGATATGCTACATGAAACTCATGTTTGACGCTGGGGTTATACTGTACAATCTGCTATAAATACTGTTCTAATGTAGCCTGCATGAAGCTGCACATTTCAAGTCTGTGCTGTACAGGTACAAGTTCTCTATAAGGCGAACTTGGTACAGTTTTGTAATTCTATTAGCCTGCCTTGATGAGTCTCACGCCCTGAGAGAGGGTGAATCACATCGCCTCATCCCGTCTAGGGATGGTTGTTGGCAGGGGATTGCCCTTGTCAAAGGCACTTAACTGTGCCAAGGTGTTCTTGAGGCTAGGGCAGGCCTGTATAGGTAATCGTACAGTACACCTAAGGTCTACAAACTACTAGCCTACACGTACAAATCAGGGAGAAATATGTATGGGGGCTCGGGGCGATTTTGCCCCGATATGCTTAAAGGAGCCCTGGAAAATGTTAAAAGAGCCCCCCAAATTCTCATAGACACCATGTAAAATTGTAGCCAAATGGCCAATGTGCTCAAAAAGTAGCCTCCGGAAATTTTGAATTATTTTTTTCCCTGGTACAAATGTACTACAGTAGTCTGTGAGGTGAATGGAGCATGGAACCCAGTTTGTTAACAACTTCAATATACACGTCTGGTAGTTAAAGGGATAGTTTACCCTGTAGATGAGTTGGTTTCAATCAAAGCAGAAACATGGAAGAAACATATTAGTGGAAGTTTGATGAAAATCTGTCAAAGAATAAGAAAGTTATGATCTTTTGGAATTTCAATTTTGTAATGTCACGTACATGGTGCTCTCACTTTTGTTGTGTGCTGCATGATTCTGTAAATTGCTCTTTTTCTGTTTTTGACAATATAATAAATATTACAAATTCATACAGTAAAGTGGTCATAGAATAAAAGTCTTCTTGGCCTTACAATAGAGAAAAAAAATCTTTAAAAAAAGTCTGTAGAGGTATGTTTCTTTCATATTTGACATTTTTCCAGAGTTCATCAGTTCAACGACGGGTAAGATGACTGTACACCTACTGAGATGCCCAATATGGGATCCCATCCCCCCTGAGAGCAGGTTGTCACAATTAAAGGGCATATACTGTACTGGGAAGGCAAAAAAGCCTTCAAAATGTAATTGCTAGCAATCTTCTTGCCAATGGTCTTAAATTCATGTATTGTCTATTTTAGAAGCTCGCTGAAAGTTATTTGCCCTCAAATGATGTACATTTGGAGTAATGAGTGATTAAATCACAGATCCTCAAAATGTTCGGCCCGAACATTTTGAGGATTTAATCATTAATTACTCCATATGTGGATCATTTGAGGGCAAATAACTTTCAGCAAGCTTCTAAAATAGACAATACATGAATTTAAGACCATTGGCAAGGAGATTGCTAGCAATTGCATTTTGAAGGTTTTTTTGCCTTCCCAGTACAGTATGCCCTTTAAGCTGAAGTTCTGTGATTCTTGTCCAAGCAGAGGTAGTTGTCAGGCTGTGACTTGGGATGTCTCTGGTCTCTCAAAGCTGGCCTCCAGATGTTGAGACTGGGAAGAGGCATGAAGGAATACCATTTGAGGATTAGAGTAGGCTTTCTGCCTAGTCTTTGAAAAAAGGCCTGCTCCTAGAAGATAATTATGGTACAGTGTTTTGTTAAAGGTCCCCTGACATGAAAAAGCATGTTGACTCATGTTGATGCAACATAAATCACTAACTGTTCAATGGAAATATGTGTTATATATTTTAAAATAATTTTTCTATATCTTTTCTCAGCACTTATAAGTCCCCCCTCCAAATATCCTCCAACTCAAGATTCCCCTTGTGACATCATCAAAGGCAGAAATTAGCACAATAATAGACATAATTTATGCATAAACTAAACAGTGCAATGACTACCTACAAGTGCTTATAATAGTATGAGATACATGTTTATTCAATGGATTTTTTTTTCTTGGCATAGCTAGCAAATTTCTGACATAAGGAAATGATTATTCCCACATGAAAAGTTGTTGGATGGAATTGTGTGAAGACATGTGATGCTCTTGTAGGCAAGTTGGGTAATCATTGCAATGTTCAGTTTGTGAATAAATTCTGTCTATTATCCTGCTAATTTCTACCTTTGATGATGTCACAACAAGAATCTTGAGTTGGAGGATATTTTGGAGGCGGGGCTTATCACTGCTGAGAAAAACTAGAAAAATTATTTAAAAACATAGGACACACATTTCCATTGAAGAGTTATTTATTTTGTTATGAGTTGCATCAAATTATGTCAACATACATTTTCATGCCAGGGGACCTTTAAGGTTTCTTTCTCTTCACAAGTGCCCTTATGTTATTCATGGGGGCGTTTTTTTTTTGCATTGCATTTTTTTTTTCCTGATACATGTTTGTACCCTGTGCATTTTTTGTTCGCTGTTTGGGCGGTAGTTGTTAGTAGCTTTGCAGGATATGAAGTAATTCCCTGGCCTTCAGGCAATGTACATGTAGAAGATCTTGATGTATTTTCATGTACATGAAGTCTTTCAGATATTTCCATACATTTTTTAGCATCATACACTGCAATTTAAAGAAAGTGTGTCCCCTTTGCAGGAAAAAAAATAAATGAATTTTGTGAAAACTATGGAAAATGAAAGAAGATACTGTATCAGTTCTAACTGGAACCTACATAGGACATACCGGTAGTATGTAACTTCAAGCAAGATTATAGTGATTGCTAGATTTGAGGAGGATTTGGGGGGCTGGTCATTAGAAACCTACAGGTGTGTATAGCCAAGAAACTGGAGACTGCTGTGTGCTGTTGTCCGCACCATAGTGCATGCGTTCAATGGGAACGAAACCTCCTCAGAATCTACTGCTCGCTATAATTTGCCCCAGTCAGTTTCCAGTCCTTGTATTGGAAAGGTTCTCATACAGTACTTGTAGAATCTTCCATTTTTCATGGTTTTTACAGAATTTCATTTTTTCACTTGTAAAAGTGATACCCTGTCTTTAACTTTCAGCTAACTATCAAATCAATGAATATCTTTCTTTTTTTGTAATAGGGAAGAAATCACATGGGAATAGAGGCTGAGGTAATTTTCCCCCCATAATGCAAGTTGGACCCCCCCCCCCCCCTTCAAAAAAAAAAAAAAAAAAATACTAATAATAAAGCTGGAAAAATTGACAGTAAAAAAAGAGCTTTATCTCTAGGTTCATGTTTCAGGTGTTTAATGAATTAAGCAGGGTTAAGCAGAAAAAAATCTTTATTGTTTACATGACACAGTACAACAATTTCTCAACATTGTAAAAAGAAATATGAAATTAGACAGTAAGTACAATATTTGTGATGTCTGTCCTGAATGTGCACTTTAAAAATTGTTTTATTTTCAGCAATTATAACAAACATGTATTCCAAATTGTATAAACAATCATGCAAATTATACATTTAAAAGCAACAAGTTGCATAAAACTATTCTTGGACTTGTACAATAAACCTCTGCATTCCCTGCATCAGAGTGCAGTATGTTAGGGAATAGAGAATAGAAGTTGCTACCTACAGCGTGTGTAATACCGTCGGCACTGGGGTATTTAAGTGAATAATGACGTCCAACTGAGTGTTATTCATATCCAGAATTTTGGGTCCAATTATGACCAATCACGGACTTCCTTAGCACGCAGAGTTGATGGCTGGCAGTTCGTCATTTGGGATTTCGGGGGAATATGACAGGCTGAAATAAGAGAGAGGAAACTGATGAGAGTGTACTATACTTGCATGCTGAACCCAGCAAATTGTGCAAGTCCTCCTCCTATCACAAAATGTTTTCACTCATTCGAGACGAAGGCCTTTTTAGAGTAAACTTGAGCATTATTTGGCTTTTAAATGGGCAACACTATTTTTAATGAGATATTTATCAAACGGAATGTAAATTCCAGTTTAAATTGACAAAACTTAGAAAATTTACCTAAATTACTTAGACTGATGATTGTGCCAATTCAAAGAGCAAAAGTGTGTTTTCCACCTAAATGCATTGCCAATTTGAAGATTAAGGTATCAAATGACCCTTATTCTACTTAGATAAATAATTATGAAGGTGTTCACATGTATGTACTGTACATCATTAAATGCCAAATTTATCTTAAATGTAGAAATTTATGCTCTTTCATGAGATGCATCATATATTATTTTTGATAGCTGAAACATGTACCCAACCAGATATTTGTGGTGCATGTACTTGGTGCCGAATGGGTTATCTACATTTATGTACATGTAGTGCACATGTTGATGGCCCAGTTAGCCTAGAAGTATGCAATATCATTAGCACAGATGAATATTTCACTAAAATGTAAAATAGGATGTTACTTTGGGGTTCTGTACCATGATGTAGCCTTTTTTCCAGGCTCTTGAAGGGCATACTGTACTGGGAAGACAAAAAAAAACCTTCAAAAAGCTGACCGTGAGTAATCTTCTTACTAATGGTCTTAAATTTACTTGATTAGTCTAGAGGGGCCAAAACCCCTTATTGAATAGTTTGGTTTAGACATGTCTGTTACCCATAATGCTGACTGTGGTAAAAGCTACGTCTTGTTCATCCAGACAATAAAGTTGAATCAAAGTGCCCCTGCATCATATTTCTAGATGCACTTGTATGTTTTGCTCTGGTGATTTGAACAGACAGGTTCTTTAACACATGATCTCTCTCCGGGGGAATTATCTTAGTGGCCACTATAGACAGGTGGCTGCTATAGACAGGTTCTTTAACACATGATCTCTCTCTGGGGGAATCATTTTAGTGGCCACTATAGACAGGTTGCCTGCTATAGACAGGTGGCCACTAAGACAGGTTTGACTGTATGTATCATGTATCATGTAATACATGCCTTGATTGAACCCTGTGTGTGCCAGATAGACTGTAGCAGCTGTACAATGTATGGGA
The DNA here is from genome assembly GCA_963669155.1 of Arbacia lixula. Lineage (NCBI taxonomy): Eukaryota > Metazoa > Echinodermata > Echinoidea > Arbacioida > Arbaciidae > Arbacia > Arbacia lixula. Next base: position 14,367,041 of record OZ022597.1, read on the forward strand.
AAATAATTATTACTGATAAATAAATAAATAAATTTTATTCATTTTCTTCAGGTGTGGATGCCCTGAACGTCTTCCGAAGCCTCAACCAAACCAAGGGGGTGACGGAGGAGGACGGCCCCTTCCCAGAATCCTCGGTGTGGCGCATCCGTCCAAAGTTTGACTCCCTCACGCTCCCGCCGAACCAAATCGCGCCTCTCCGCAAACAGATCCGCGTGAGCCAGGCACTCAGCGTATACCTCCGTGCACGACAGGTCGCCGAAAGCTCCGGAATGCTCTTCTCCCTAAGCTCACCACGCGGGGGAGCCCTACTAACCGTCAGCTCCAGCACACGGACCGGCGAGCTCCGGATCCGGTACCGAACGGTTGGCTCCGACAGCCTGTTTCAGACCGTCCTCCCGACGCCGCTAGTGGATTCGGAACGGTTCGCGCAAGTGTTGTTGGTTATCGATAGCGACCAGTTGACCCTTTACACAGAATGTAGGTCATCGGTTCAGCTCAGCCTGGAAGGGGTCGTGAACTTTGACCTGAGGGAAGATGCGGCGATGCATATCGCTGAGGGCCCTCTGAGGAGGAACAAGTTCAATGTGAGTAGCTCCTTTAACCCGCTTAGTCCCATAGGTAAGAAACTGAGTTGTTATTGTTAAGAGGCTACCACCCTTGTAAAAAAGTATCATGATGATATCATGATATTTATATCATGATATTGCCTTCAGACCCGATGATGGTAAATTGGCACATCATTTTGCTAATATCATGATATTATAAGTATCATGATAATATCATAATACAAATATCATAATATTATCATGATACTTTTGGGGGGTTTTTAAGGCAGACATGATCATGGTACAATATGATGATAATATCATGATATTTTCTGCACGGTATCATGATAATTTTATCGTGATATGATGATGATGATAATTTGATGATTGGTATCATGATATTTGCTGCATAAAGTATCATGATACTTGTATCATGATACTTGTATCATGATATTTGCTGCTCAGTATCATGATACTTTTATCATATTTGCTGCTTAGTATCATGATACTTGTATCATGATATTTGCTGCTCAGTATCATGATACTTTTATCATATTTGCTGCTTAGTATCATGATACTTGTATCATGATATTTGCTGCTCATAGTATCATGATATTTGCTGCTTGGTATCATGATACTTGTATCATGATATTTGCTGATTGGTATCATGATACTTGTATCATGATATTTGCTGATTGGTATCATGATACTTGTATCATGATATTTGCTGCTTAGTATCATGATACTTGTATCATGATATTTGCTGTGGAGTATCATGATACTTGTATCATGAAACCAAGCAGCAAATATCATGATACCTACATGTATATCATGATACTCCACAGCAAATATCATGATACAAGTATCATGATACTCCACAGCAAATATCATGATACAAGTATCATGATACTATGCAGCAAATATCATAATACAAGTATCATGATACTAAGCAGCAAATATCATGATACAAGTATCATGATACCAAGCAGCAAATATCACGATACAAGTATCCTGATACCAAGCAGCAAATATCATGATACAAATATCATGATACTGTGCAGCAAATATCATGAGATCAATGTGTCCAAGGTTGTACTTTTACAGGATAATACAGAATGGGAAGTCGTTTTTGTTTCCTGTAATCCGACAGTCTAATGGTCAAGTAGCATTCACTAGCAGAGGTACATCCATTCATGGCGTGGCAACACTGCTTTAAAAATAAAAGAAGAATAGATGTACATATTAGAATAGCAATACATGTACAATACAACATTGAACCTCTCACTTTTCACAGGGAATCTTACAAAAAACACTCATGGACAATCTGTGAAGTAAAATATTGAACATTTTATTAAGGAACAATAGTTATGGGAACTACAAAACCCACTGACATCATGATATTTACATTTAAAAATAAAACAATGGAACATAAAAAAACAAACCTAGCAAGTCATAATTAAAGGTTCTTACATGTGCTACATGCACATATTTGAATAATTCCAAGGGTTACAATGCAAAATTATTCTAAAACTGAACAGCAAATTTACTTTGTGGATTAAAGGAGTGCTCATGGCTCTATCGTTGTAAATTGCTTTCAATGAAAGCTGGAATAGAGGGGAAAACTTTTAAAAAATGAGGAAAAGAGAGTTATGAATTATTCAATAAAACGAACAATCACTGCCAGTAACATAAATACAACATGATCTAATGCAAAACGTTCAATTCAACCAAGACACTGACTTACTTGTGCCCTCGCACAAGAATCTACATTAGCATGATTTTACATGTATGAACTACCGGTAATACAAAAGTCCCTCTCTTTCAGAAAAGAAAAAAAAATTGATGAAAATGTGTTACATATTAACTAAGTGTATCATGACTATACTTCATGATACATGTAGACAAAATAAAATGTAGAGTGTATAGCAAGCTTTGTGCATGGTTGCACGACAGTGCAACCTCGGGTTTCAATTCACATGGATTGGCAAATTGCATTAATTTCTTTATATGTACATGTGTTTTCCATTCCATTCAATAAAAAAGTAAAATTTGAAAATGTTTCAAGGACTGGATAGCGTGTATGGGTGCTAATCACACAAAGCTATAACACAATGTGTACTACATATGCCTTGAGCATGGTAGACCCTTTAGTTACACATACTACACATGTATGTACATGTAGATTACTGTAAAATATATACAGTGCATTAATCTATAGATTCTGAGCAAGCAAATAAGAACATGTACATGTACATATGGCAAACTTACAACCATGACATGCAGATTTGGTCACGATATACCGTGAGCACTTATATTTGAGCCGAAGACTGTGGCTTAATTACATTTTGTATTTTGTTTATTCTTTTGAAAATTACATATTATGGCCCGTCCTTTTTATAAACATCTGCAAACTTCATGAAAGTTTGCACATATCACGTTTCTTTGGGATACCAACTGTGAAATTTGAAAGTCAGAGGTACTATAACTCCTGTAGAATAAATGAAAATCTAACTACATGTAGTTTTCACTGAGATTTGATTATTTTTGTGGTACATGTGTATGCAAAAAGAAATTATAAAGCTTGATCAATTATCAAAGATTATATCCTCAAAACCAAATATTACGCTTTGTCGAGTCAAGGGAAAGGTTATATAGCCACTCTGCAAAAGGGACGGGCTACCTTTAAACTTCTTAGATAGCTTTACCGGTACATAACAACAAGTATCAAGGAAAATCAGGAACTCAAAATCACTCTACAAATCCTGAACACACACAAACCAGATAGTGTATTGCACATTGATTCATTCGAAGAGACCATGTGCATTGCAGCTTTAGTTCAGACTTTCGCATGATTACATTATTTTCCCGAATATACAAGAGATAGTCTTACATGTGATATCACCAGATAAAATTAGATGTATGTAAGCCTGTGATGAATAGTCTCCAGAAATACTAACTGGTTGATAATCTGTTTATTCAGAAAAATGATAATTAAGACTAGAGCATTTCGACTGCCACACAGACGATAAATGGGTCTCTGCCTTTACATGTATGTTAGTTAACTGCACCTATTTTAAATTAGTACTCATCTTCATTCAGAAAACTTATGTTTGGTAGAAATTGGACCACTAAATCAATAATTTTGCCAAAGTCCATTGATCTTTGACCTCTAAGGAATTTGACCTCTAATCTCCAGTCTATCTCTGTTATATTAATACACTTTGGATCAGGATTGCTGGAAAATAGATAATCATATTTCTAGATATTTGGAGAAAGATCACATTTTGGGCTGTAAAAAAAAGGCAAATTTTGACTACGTTAAATGATCTGTCAGGCATTTTTTTAATCAAATTGTTACAAAGTTTATTTGTGGTCTATCTTTGTAGCATGCTTGGTTGGAACAGGACCATTAGAATAAATGTGATGAATATCAGATTTCAAATGTTGGCATTTTGACTAATGTTCAATGACCTTTGAACTTTGACACTAATTTTACGCAGATTTCAAATGTTGGCATTTTGACTAATGTTCAATGACCTTTGGACTTTGACACTAATTTTACGCAGTAAATTGGTTTTACAAATTCCATGAACATGTACTACCCTTTTCTCATTGGGTTTTCTTAGCCCTGTACTATCCTTAGCCCCGTACTATTTCTTGAAGCTTTTCACACTGGCATTTCTAAGCCCCGTACTATTTCTTAAACCCGACTAGCTGTTCTCACTCGAAATCGTTAGCCCCGTACTTTCTCGACAGCTTATGAATATCTATGAGTGTACATCTTGCACATCGGCTCTTTACCACTCCGCATCAAGGTCACTCGCCCATCGGGCGTCATCTGATTAGTCTCGGCGTTTCAGCCTTGAGAGCCGACACTGCATTACCTTAGCCCCGTACTATTTTTCGTTTCTGTACTCACTGGCGCTCTTAGCCCAAGACTATTTGGCTTGGCCCTGCAATTGCGGGGTTAGCTCTGCAGGGCCAAATAATCCCGGATTATTGGTGGGGCTAGCCCACTTTGGTAAAAACAAGTGAGAACAGAAAGTGGTCTAAACTTAGCCCCGTACTATAGGTGGGGCTAAGGGGGGGGGGGGGGGTGGGGGGCCTTAGCCCCACCTATAGTAGAGGGCTACGGAAATTTTTGCCAGTGTGAAAAGCATTTACATGTACTAAATCTGAAGCAAATCTGTTACGTGGATCTATTTTGCGTAAAAAGGTTAAAAACTGACAAATTAGGCAATATTTCACAACGTTCATTGGGCGTGTTTATCATCTTTTCAGAATTTGAAACGCGTTTCCAAAGGCCTTTACAAAGGTTTCCAAAGGCCTTTGCGAACGTGTTTAAAAAAATGGTGCATTTATCAACTCAATCGCTCAAGTCGAAAACCGACCTTGTCACTGCGCAGCTCTACTGTGCCGTTACACGTGCACTGTAGTACAAGAGTGTGCGATCGATGTGTTTACGGAAACACACGGTTTCAAGTCGTTTCAAAACAGCTTTGCGTTTATCTCGCTTCTCTAAACGCGTTTCTGGCTCAAACGCGTTTAGGATAGCACAAATTTGTGTGTTTCAAAACAGCTTACCGAACGTACCCATTCAAAACACCTTTGCGTTTATCAACTCCATGAAACACGTTTAAAAAAAATTAAATGCGTTTGGAAACCTTAATTCAACCAAAGAAAGAGTTGATATACACGCCCATTGACCGTTTTATTGACAATTTTACACAGGTCATTAGTTTTTATAAATTACATACTGTACAGGTACCAAGTTTGATGCAAATCCATTGAACCTTTCTCAAGATATTGCGGAAATGATTTCGGAACGGATGGACAGACAACCCGAAAACATAATGTAATGCCTCCTTCCCCTTTGTGGCAGAGACATAAAATGCATTACAGTTCACATTTTTAAAAATATAAGAACTTTCTAAATGATACCAGTACATCTACTTCCTAAAATCTAAAATGAATAGTACAAATATTTTCTTTTCTGAGAATTGAGGGTGCATGCACTGTATGTACAATGTATAAACCAACGTCGTATTACATCAAGTTAGTCATGGTCGTTATTGGGTAATATTCTGCACCAATATTCTTAAAGAGGAAGTCCATGCTGATATAAAATTGTTTGTAAAGGGACAGTAAACCAGAAATCCCATGGTCAGTAGAATGTTGTGAAGAGTAGCAGACAAATTTGTTATCATTCAAGTGGGCATACATCACTATATTCTTCTACATGATGGGAATGTTGTATACTGGGTAGGAAACTGGACAGTTTGAGATTGCAGGACTCAATGTGATATGCTATTTAAGGCATAGCTGCTTTTGCTTGTAATGAAAGAAAAAAAAACTTCAATAAATCAATGGAGCTTCTGAGCAGCTCCTCCATTTCAATTTTCTAAAAAAGAATCAGGGGGGCATTTCATCAAAGGACTTGTTGGATATTTTATCCAACAAGTTTGCTCTCGGCCAATAAGATGCAAGCATTTCAGTAGCTTATAACAGTTTGTCGGATAAAACGTCCGACAAGTCCTTTGATGAAATGCCCCCCAGATTCATACAACTGAAGTTGACACAGTATTAAACACATGTATTCATACATACATATGTACATTCCTATACAAAATATATCATTCATTCAACAAGAATTTGCATTTGATTCATTGCAAGTTTTAAACAATCATTACTTTCTTATCCTGCATCTAACTGTTGTCAAACTGTCATTCTCTGTATCTCTCATTTTTACACTTTTATTTCAAGTAACTCTTTCTCAGGGTGGACTTCCCCAGAAAGAAATATCATTAATTGCTCAACCCTACACTGTGTACAATACTAACACTTACTTCTTCCCGGCCTTAGCCTTTCTCTGATTGGTTTGTTTGTTCCTGCGTCGGCTGAAATCTCTGTGTACATACCGTGGGTAGGAGAGCTGAAAATAGTGTGTTGAGAAAGCATAAAAAATAATTACAATAAAATTGACTTGAATATATGCCACCTACTTAAACTACTTCTACTTAAACTAGTAGGGATTCAAAGCTTTCAATGATATCAAGCATATTAAGTTAACTGTTCAAAGCACAACCAATATAATATATTATCATAGAAGAAATCAATGATATCTTATGCAGAGAAAGATGCGTCCCCTGCTGTCTGCTCTGTTGTTATATTTTAAAGTTAGTGATGCCTGTTGAACATAACTCCACATAATACAGATTACAGGTACACTCATAGCAATAAAGAGGCATAATTCTCTCCTTTTCCCATTAAGAATTTCCTAAGTAACGCTATGGCACATATAGCAAATCTTACACGGACAAATCTGTGATCGATTTCTAAATCTAAAATGGGGAATAGAAATCTTTTTGATATGAATCTTTTTTGCACCAATATAAACTTGTGCTTAAGCGCCCGAGTCATATCGATTTTTTTTGTAAGCCGGGGCTCGTTGGCGTTGCTCCGGTCGAGCTTCGGTGCATCAATAAATTTGGGGCGAAGTCGGCACAGTGACAAATTGTGTACAACGGATAGCGGAGCGTGAACGCTGGCGGTCGTGTACATTTTTGCTTATTACATGACGTCATCCAGCCACTGCCGAGAGCCAATTTATGAATGAAAATATAGTAAGCATGCGCAGTGCAAGCCTTCCATTTCCCCGCACAGTATTCCACCAAAACAAGTGTGCAATTCTCTATCACCTCGTACCAAAATGGACCTAGAATTTCACTTTTCTATATTTGATACGAATTATGAAAGGTATCTATTTTCTCACTGATACTGCACAGGTAAGCAAATTTCGATTACTTCTTGCTTTTCCGTCAAAATCTTACGAATTAGCGTCGATATGGCATCGTGTTCGTTGGAATTTGTAGAGTCTATCGTAACGTGCACAAAGTCAATTGGCTTCCGGGTTCGGAGCGTCGCGTGAATACGCATGAAATTGCAGAGTTTCTATCATTTTTGATCGATACCGGAGCAATCCGATCACGAGCCAAGACCATTTCTCGTGTACACAACGTGACTGGATATCGTTATCGCTATTGATACTTCCGCACGCAGTCCGAAGGAATTATTTTGACAACCACGTGGTGTGAAAAGAAGTAGCGCATTAAATGAGGTTGCTTACCTTAATCATATATTAACGTACAGAAACTTGCTCGTGCTTTTCCTATGGGAAAAAATCTCGTTCTTGCCAGCCATTAATTGAAGCTAGCGATTATTTCCGATCGTATTTACCGCATAAGCGAGAACGATACTTGGTCAGTTGGAACAATAGCTGCCATCGAGAACGAAATTATTTTATGTCATACCACTGGAACATAATAAGCCGTATATCGTCGATACCGGAATAAGTGGTACCGAGAACCTCGAGTCGAGCTAGCTTGCTAGCTCCCAGCTTGGCACGCGCGCACGGCATGCATTAATCCTACTTTTCATTGATTCTGATCAATGCACCGGTTTCTACAAAACGGCTCCAGGGCTCGAAAGCTTCGATCGAGGCCCGGCTTACAAATCAAATCGACTCAGGCTTACTTGTGATGCCAAACTTCTTTATCTGTGATCATTGGAGTTCACCGCATGCATATGCTTGACATGTTAACCGCATAGATTTACTGCTTGTTTTTCAACTTGGAAAAGGCCAGTACTTGTCTTTGATATTTCAGAAGAGAGACAGATTGAGCTCGTACCTACATGTAGCTGCAGAGCGACAGAATATGATGAAACTGAACATTTGAATGGATTATCAACCAAACTCAAAATCAGACAAATATTCCATTAGAACACATCTAAATGTGGTAACTTAATCTGAGATGACATGCAAGGTATGAGAGTGCTTTCTGCAAACATTAGAAACATTGAGGAATTCATACCTTTTGATGGCGCTGACCTTGCCAGGATGTAGTACAGGCCGGTTGATGGTTTCTGCACCATGTAGATTGCGCTTCTTCCCTGTCAATGATAAGCAGTCCGCACTTCAATGCCGAACACAGCAACAGTCAAGTCCCTTGACCAAGACCACCTGATCCCTGGTGAGAATCATCCTCTCCTGAGGACATTTGGAGCTGAAAAAGCATACACACAACAAAAAACATAATTAATAAATGTATCTTGATTACCACAGCAGTATCAATTTGTGTGATGTGCTAAATGTAATGTAAAAATGTAACATTTCACAACCTGCAATAATATAGAACGGTTGCTAACTAGCTTAACGTTCAGTCCTGCAGGTCAATCTTATTTTTGGTAATTTCTATTCATGCGTACAGTTCACATTTAAAAAAAAATGGGACGACATGGTTATCATCACTCCAATTACAGCAATAAAATGTCATATCAATGGAAATAAATTCATGGTGGATCAATGCACCATTTAATAGCTTGGCTCAAGATTTGAAGTAAACATGACATAATTTATGCAAAAAGTACTGCATTGCAATTACAATAAACAACATCTATGACACTTACTCTCTTGATGTGTTGTTTGATGCCAATTGTAGCATACAGGAACACAAGTAGGCCTGCCTTCCTACGCCTTCCTTCATTTGGACAAGAAGAGTATGTAGCTCTGATATCCTAAAAAGAAAATAAAGTATCACAAATATGCTTGGAAGTCATGGGAATCTACTTTTAAATCAAGATAGTCTAAATTACTATGTACATAGTTGCGTGTCCTATAAAAGTCCAAAGATATAGTGTACATGTATTCTTACTTTTTCTGGCACGCAAATGCTAGAAATACCATTTATTTTTAAGCATATTTTTTTACAACCTTTAATAGATAGTCTAGTCAATTATTATTTCATTTAAAAGTAGACAGTACATCAAATAAAGATATAAACCCGAGTTCTGATTACCACCAAAGCCAGATGATCAGGTATACGGTACTATCTATTAATACATACATGATTCTCATACGTAGGTGTAATTGCTACATTTATAAGCATTGCATACGTAAGAATTCTTCAATTAATCATGATTGGGACTAAAATTAATGATGATCTGGCCAAGGGGCCATGCATGCTTACTACATTTGTAATTTTCAGTCATTCATTCTTTCAATTGCCCTCAATATGTTAAAACAATGTAATTATCATATGGTAACAATTCACCAAACTTTTAAAGACCTGATCTCAAACCTATTGCTTACGAGCTCTTTAATTTAGTAGCTTTAAATTATGATTTCATATCTTTGACAAAGCATCAAACTGTGGAAAGTGAACTATAAATTACAGTGTATATTAAATTACAAACCTGTGTTCATCCAGGGCATCCATGCCAGACTGCTATGGACATTCCAGGGGGTAATAGTGCAGGCATGCTTCATTTGTCTTGGTAGTGTCTAGCCTCCCTCCTCGCACAAATCTGAAGAAATTAAAAAGGGAATAAAATGATATCAGTATTTTGGACAGCAGTCACAGCACAATTTGATGTATTGGCAATAAGCTACATGTAGTTAAACGAATCACATCACATATGAAATGGCTTTCCATGTTGAAGAAGTTTAATTGGGGTTAATCTTAGTTCTTGCCTATCATGCGTAACTACAACTCAATAACAGTTATAACTGTACGAGGTGAATCGTATTTCACCATCGGTCAGCAGCCGATTCTCACAGCGGACTCCTTACTCCTAGTCCTAGCCCTATGAGGAACCCCACGGCTATGGCATAGGGTACTACATCAAGCTTTTAAAAATCGCATCGTTTTGGTTTGCTAAGCTGCTTGGAAAAACGGCTGCATAGAAATCACAAAAATCCTCTTACTGAGTTCTAAAGTATAATCCTTCAGCCAGCATGACGGGCATTTTTTATGTCTCCATGACGTTGCTTTCTGTGTCAAAATCAGCGATTTAGACGGATAGGGTATATTTTTGCAAGCAGCACGGTTACTCTTGCCGGCTTCAAAAAATTGCTTCCTTTATCGATATCAGACGCTTGTAATACATTTTGAATGAGGCTTGATATTGATACCAACAGGGCTTAATATCGAGAGCAATGGGCTTCATATCGATAATTGATGTTTTGAAACTAGCAAAAGATAGCGTGCAAAAATATCACTGATTTAGGCACAGAAAGCAACCTCAAAGAGATACCCTTCTAACCCTACTAACTTGGCCTGACTTGGTAAGAGTATTTTTGTGACTTCTACCGAGCCGTTTTACCAAACGCTTATCAAACCAAAATGTTGATGCGTTTTCAATAGTTCAACATACATGTGGCGCTAGTTCATAAGTGTATCCAGCCATCAATTTCCTTGAATGTTGGGTTCGACTACTAATAAATCGACCCGTACACATGAATGCATTCAAGTACATTGATCACATGTGAATGGCTAAATGGATTGAATGTATACTTGCACTATATGTTTGAAATTTTGAGCAATGTTACATATTCCCTCTTCACATTCCTAACAAATTATATGTTCTGTCAAGGCTGCCATCTTGGCTGTTCGAGAATGTACACGAATAAATGGGAATTGATGCATGCGCATAAGCTTTAATCTTCACCATCACAGCTGCCTTCGCGCAATGAAATTATGAACCACTTTAGTTTGTAAACAATAAAAAAAAAATACAACATGGATAAATATCATCTTTAAACCAGCCACGAGACAATTCAGGTATATATTCTGCGTAAATGTAAGTTTTGAGCAAAGAGAATTGTTAAAATTTACTGATCTAATCACGACTTTGTTGCTCCAAAGCCGCCAAAGCTCAGTGCTACGAAGCCCGCTCACTGCGTGACTATTTTCTATATTTTGAGGATTATTTTGACCGCGGTTATCCGCGGACATTGCTTGAAATTGACCCTTTTTTCCTTGTTTTTGGTAACGATCATGCGGTCCCTAATTCACATTGAGTGACCGCACCGGGCTCCAAAGCTCAGTACTATACGAAGCCCGCTCATTGCGTGACTTGGTAAGAGAATTTTTGTGATTGCTACCGAGCCGTTTTACCAAACACTTACCAAACCACTGGTCGCAGTAAGCCAGGCTCAGGGTTAGGTTTAGATCTAGGCCTATGTTTTAGGGTTAGGTCTCTTACTAGGATTATGTTCAGGGTTAGGTTTAGGATTCAAATTCATAAAATAAGTGCCAAAGTATATGGATACACTTATGAACTAGCGCCCATACTATGTAGGACCCCACGCTAGGCAGGAGCGAAAGGGCTACCTTATTCCCAGTAAGACAAGATTCAGGCCAGCACCTCTCCCCAAATTAACTTGAGTCAAGATCAGTTTGATTTTTATCTAATAAATTAGGATCTAGAGTCTCATAAAACTTACTTGAATACCAATTTACATTAGAATATCATGGAAGAGTAGATTAATTAGCACCTAAAACAGTACATACAAACTCAAAGACGAGAGAAACGTCGACACTAACGACAGGAAAACTTGCAGGTATATTACTAATAGTACTAACACCATTGTTTGTACATGGGAACAGTATGTATGCTTATGTACAGCAAACTACAATTGAGCGTGAATGTGACAATAATTATGTAAGAAACATGGTATCTTCAACTTCACAAATCCTACAGTAAATACCATAAGGTCTTACCTGATGTGACAGAGATGATGATGACACATTTTTGCCCCAAAATTAACTGCTATTCTGATCCTTCATGCCCCAACCGCTCAACACTGCAGCCGCTCGATCAAACTGAACTATGGCGCTCAATTCAAGCTGCATGGCTCGCGCTCTGATTGGACGCCAACAATAGCTCAACGGACACGCACACACACACACACACACACGCACACACACACTCACACATACGCACACATCACACTTTTTAAATAAAAAATTTTTTTTATTATTTTTTATCACACACACGCAAACACACACTCACACACACACAATCACCCACACATGCACACGCACACACACACACACACTTACACATATACACACACATACATACACACTCACACACTTACACACACACCCACACGCACACACACAATCACACACACTTACACATACACGCACATACAAACACACTCACACACACTTACACACACACACACACACGCACATACACACACACGCACACACACACACACACTCACGCACACACTCACACACACACTCACACACACATGCACACACACACTTACACACACATGCACAGTATACACAATCACACACACACGCACATATACACACACGTACACACACTCACACATACGCACACACACACACCCACTCACGCACATACTCACACACACACGCACACACACACGTACACACACGTAGGCCTACACACAAACACACACACAGACACACACACATACACACACACATATATGCACACACAAACACACAGACAGACACACACATATGCGCAGACAGACATACAGACACACAGACAGACAGACACACACACATACAGACACATATCACGATATTTATCAAGTATCATTACTCATATCATGATACAGTTGGGCCTGAGATCATCGTCACAGCTGATTGCAATCATTTGCAGTCAGAGTGCAGTAAATGTATGGAGCTGATTGCATTTGATTGCAATCAGCTGTGACGCTGATCTCAGGCTAGACTGTATTTGCTTCATTCTATCATGATGGAAACACACAAACACATACACACATACACACACACACAGCCACACAAACACACATGCACACACACACACACAACTTAGTAAATGTAAATGTCATGACAAATGCTAGCATCATGCATAGTATTGTGAAAATATCATGATCACATCATAATCTGATAATATCATGATATCTTGGTTCTTCTGTATATGGTATCTTTGGAAATATCATGATATAACTGCCAATATATCATAGTATTCTAACAAATATCATGGTAACATGATAATACTTCTGTTAATATCATGATAACATCATGGTACTCCTGCGCATATCATGAAAATATCATAGTATTTCTGCAACTGTCATGATACTTTTGCGAATATCATGGTAAAATCATAATATTTCGGTGAATATCATGATAATATCATAGTATTTCTGCAACTATCGTGATACTTTTGCAAATATCATGATACAATCATAATATTTTGGTGAATATCATGATAATATCATAGTATTTCTGCAACTATCATGATACTTTTGCGAATATCATGATAAAATCATAATATTTTGGTGAATATCATGATAATATCATGATAATAGTATAATACTTTTTTGTAAGGGTAGCATGCTATATTGCTAGCGTTGCAGTGAGGCGTTCAT
>OZ022597.1:14381007-14407373 GCA_963669155.1 Arbacia lixula
CAAAACCATCGAAACATTGGCAAAACATAAAGAGAAGTGTAAGAAAGCTGTATATTCATAATTTGAAACTTATACGTAGTGTAAAATTCAAATAATGCACGTAAACAACGTCTGATTAATAGTCTTTACCTCAGGCTCTTAGCAGTTTGTGTTGAAATATTTGCTTTATTGATTAATCTGTTTATTAAATATAAAAACGCATTATGAAAAATTGTTCTATAGAAGGAATCACCTCCAAAGTTTGGTAAGTACTCATAAAATTAGGATTTCACACACGCATAATAACCACATAGATACTGTAACGAAAACTAATACTTTTTCGGAGTACGAAAAAAGTCAGTTTGAAATTTAACCGCTGAATTTTTTACACATACAGAAAGCTTCAACATGCTATATTCTTAGAAATGGTCTTGAATCACACTTTCTTCACGATCGTGATAGACGATTTCAAATTTTAAACTTGCAAAAGGGACGGACAATCTTTAAATCACCTGCTTCTTCTGTCGTCCAAAGCAGAGCGATGGTTTTCGGGCTGTTTTCCCGTCCCGTCCCCCCCCCCCCCCCCCCCAAATGACAACGCATCAATCCTGTTTGCTGTACGAATGAATTCTCACACAAAGTTTGCCGCACGAAGATTTCTGACTAAGACTGAGATATGCATTCCGTAATTTTCTTTTTAATATATTATGATGATTTTACAAAGTCAGGCAAGACATACCGGTATGTCATGTTGGATGAAATCAGATTAATTGTAGGGGGTTTTATGTTTACATGTGGCGTGTGTCATTCCGCCCCATGTTTACCGTGCTATTCTGCGGGTTTGGCCGGCCTAGGCCTTCTTCGGCTACCGGTGCGCCATGCCCATGCTCCTGCTGACCAGTTCGTTGTTGCCGTCCTGAAAAACGAACGAGAAATCCGCAGGACGAACACTTCGTGCGCCCGACGGTACGGAAGTAGTTTTGCTACCGTCGCACAGTGCACCGTCATTGAAAACGAAAGTACACTACTTACACTATATGATATCATCGTGTAGAGCGGCATTGAATGTTTGGGGAGGGGACTGGTACGCAGTCTGAGTCCCATGACTATAGAGCGGAGCGACTATGGGGGGGGGGGGGGGGGGGGGGCGGGGGGGGGGAGGGGGGGGGGTATGAGGGGGTATGATGGGGGGGGGGGACAGGGGGGACAGTAGGTGTTCTTGTGGTAGGGGCCGGCCTCACAGCAACACACAGAGACTGAGCGGGATCCAAAAAATTATGGACCCCCCCAAAAAAAAAAAAAAAAAAAAAATCCATCACTACCCCCCCCCCCCCCCCCACTCAGGAAAAACCTGTCTCCCCCACCTTCGGGGGGCGATTTCCGCCCTCGGGCTTGTCCATGGGATGGGATGATATTTAAAAAAACAAGAAAAACAGAGGAGAATATCTTATTTTCAAGAAAGAAGCTGACTTTATAGATAAGTTGTTTCACCAAACCAAGGGAATCTATACAATACAAGCTCACCTTTTCAATAGGTTCCCTCACATTTCACTGTAAACATGGTAATCTCTGTCTCTTATTATCTTAAGCTCATACAAAGAATGAATGTACCTTGTATTGAATTTAATTTGTATTCTGTGTAATCTGTGCATTGTACTGTTCTGTAATATCATTTTAGTTCGTAATGTGTGAAATATGAGATAAAACTAAACTGAACTGGAAGGACGTACATGGAGAGGGGGGATTTCTAACTTTGTATTTTCTCTTTGAAACAATGGAGATAACGGTATGACAGGAAAGAATAGTTCCATATTTTCTCAGACAGTATCGGCATATGACACTCGAGAATTTATGTTGCACATCTTTAGCATGACAAATTTATTCAAGTTTGGACTTTAAAAAGCTCTTTTGGAATAAAGTGAAGGGAAACCACGGCAAAATAGAATGAAAACGTGATACAGGACCATAGGTATTTAGTACAGCACGTTCAATTCCTGCTTAAAGTGGTTTGATGAAAAAAAAAAAAAAACCCAGATCGACGTATTTATGTTGCCTCATATATAGACCGTGACAATTATTCAAGTTTGGCCTTTAAAAGCTCTTTTTGGAATAAAGTGAAGAGGAAAACCACGGCAAAATAAAATGAAAACGTAATACAGGACCATAGGTATTTAGTACAGCACGTTCAATTCCTGCTTAAAGTGGTTTGATGAAAAAAAAAAAAACAGATCGACGTATTGATGTTGCCTCTTAGACCGTGACAGGTTGCACCCTGTCTGTACCGAGATTATAACAAACATGACAAAGACGATTATAGATTTACGTCATGTGTGACGTACATACTGCATTTCATGACTTGAAAATTGTTGTTCATCGAGGTACACATAAAAGACATCCAAATATGAGCGAAACTCAAAATCAGAACATTTGACGAATTTGGCCACCTGGAACGGTTCGTGAAAACAGTGACGAAATGTCTCCAAATACTGTATGGCATAAAATAGAAGAAGATAATTACGCAGGAGGACTCGAAAACAGTCGCTTTTCCCGACTTTGCGAAAATTTTCGGTTTTCATAAAGAGATACTTTTCTTTCCTTTCTCTTTTGTCCTTGAAATATTGTATATTAATTTGTAAATTTCAGAATGATATTCCCGAATTTGATCCCTTATCAAAAGCCCACATGAAAAATAAGGAAGATATGGAATTTAGAATTTCTCAAAAGAAAGATAAATTTGCAAAAACGATACCATTTCCCCCCTCTTTGTTTATTTTCATTTTCTTGTGTTGCACCTTTATACTATGTAATTAATTTGTTTGTTGTTTGTTAATTTAATTGTTATTTACTATTATTTCTTTATTTCTTTTGTTACCATGCTTCTTATGCTTCATAAATACCTTATATGTTTGTTTTTTTGTTCAAAGAAAAGCTGCATTACCATGATTTGAATATCAAAAGGAGATGATGAAGACCAACAAATAAGCCAATCGCTGTTTCACAAATTCAGCGCTGTAATGAGACCTCAACCTTAATTATCCCAGTGCAGAATATGCCACTTAATGTATTAATGAAACCCACGCAACCAGAAGCAATATTGCTTGTCAGAGCCATGTCATCGAGGAAGAATGTTGTATCTAACACTTGTAACGCGGTTCCACTCGCGTCTGTACCTGCAGGGATATTGCATCAGGCCTTGTGTACATGTACCCACCAGCTACTAGTACTTTCCCCGCACGGCAGCGCTCGCTGGTCGCCAAACCTCGCGGAGCGGTCGCGGCAGACCACATTGCGCAGAGCTCAATCCGCGGCTTGTTCGGGTAGCTGGGATCACACTCCGGGCTGTTCGGAAAAAAGTAACTATTCATAAACTTGTCGCTATTCTATTTCAATAGGCCCATGTTTCTTGCCTTTGTGTTTTATGTAATGGTGGATTTGATATTGGCTATGTTCATAACTAGAAGGTCTTTGATTAAATGTTCATGATGCGTTGACAAGAACAAAGTTAAGAAGTATATGATGCAGAGAGAGAAAGAAATATAAAGACAAAAGCACATATCTGTGTATATGTGTATGTGTGTTTGTTTGTGTGTGTGTGTGTGTGTGTTTGCGTGGATGGTAATGGAAGGGCATGGAGGCAGGGCAGTTTGACAGAAAGTGATTTATATTGTTATCTACTTTTGATGTGAAACAATCGCGTGGATGTCAATGAATGTGTTTCACTCGTGTTGGCATAAAATCTCTCTTAACTCTTCGTGTGCTACATGTGACTTTTTACACAAAGTTAAACACACAAATCCTACAGAACAGCAATTTATTTGCCATTCAAGGGGTTAAAGTCACGTGGGTGGGTGACAAATTCCTTGGCGCCAGGGGCTTCCTTGCCGTATAATATTAACCCTTCTGTGTGTCACATAAACTGGTACTCTCTGGGGATTCTGTATATAATGTTGTGCAAAAATGCGTCAATGTCGGATAAAGGGTTAAAGAGATAGATAAATGCACTGAGTGAGTGGAAGTGAGTGAGTAAGTGGGAAGTGGGTTGATGTATACCAATTCGGGTATACACTTTGTAATCTAACATATAAAGTCTCGTTGGCATATACTGTAGTGGGAAGACAAAACAATGCCTTCAAAAGGTGATCGTGAGCAATCTTTTTGCCAATGGCCTGAAATTCATATATTGCCTATTTTAGAAACTTGCTGAAAGTTATTTGCTCTCAAATGACCTACATTTGAAGTACTTAGTGAATAAACCCCCAAAACTGACATTGTTCGGCCCGAACATATTTAGCATTTGTGACTTAATCTCTTTTTACTCCAAATGTGGATCATTTCAGGGCAAACAACTTTCAGCAAGTTTCTCATATGGACAATACATTAATTTAAGACCACTGGCAAGGAGATTGCTCGTGATCACCCTCTGAAGGCCTTTTTGTCTTCCCAGTACATGACCTTTAAGCAAAGTAAGTTATGAAGATAAAGATCATCTCCGACTCAAGAAGTTCGATTTGATAAGTCTTAAGTAGCGTAATCGTCACGCACCATTCGCGTACCTTTGCTAGGCAATTAATCATTGAATATGTCTCGGGGCAGGATATTGCTTCTTACATCTTTATGCACAAATAACTGGTTATAGAAACATATATCATACGTTTCTATATTGATCTGATGGGAAGGTTTGTGTATCCACATTGTTCTCCATAGACGTCTTAGCTTCTTACTGACATGGATTCAACTACTACAGCCGTCAACTCCTTGGGCTATGCTGGACCAAGACTTTGGGAATACCTACAGATCGCCGTCTTCGCGATTCTCGGGATCCTAGTGCTCATCTTCAACTTCTTCGTCTTCGCTGTGCTGAAACGCGGGAGGGGTATGTTTGATGACGTAACGGTGATCATGTTCCGGAGTCTGGCCACTACGGACATCGCTACTGGACTGAGCGTAGCGATCTTGGAGGGTGTTGCCTGCCACCTCAAAGGTCTACCAACCAGGAACATACTCTGTGCTTGTATGCCTGCTGTGAGCTCTTTGATGATGCTAAGTACTATGATCCACGTCTGTCTAATGAACCTTCAGCGCTACGTTGCGATCAGCTATCCATTCACATACACGCGACTCGCTACCACTAGGCGAGTGTACGTCCTCCTGAGCGTAATTAAATTCTGTTTAGTTCTCGGAACACTGCCGATGTTACCGCTGCCAGGGTTCCCAGCGGCGAAACTTCTTCAAGACATATGCAAGACGGATTCGTTTGCCACCATACATTCCAGCAGCATGAGTGTGATCTTGAGGGTCTTCATGATAGCCTTCTGCGCCATCTGTTTTATTCTGGTCGCACTGATAACTCTCATCAACGCTCGCCTTCTCGTTCTTGCCTACCGAATGCACACAAAACATAACGCCCATCATGTACCTCACTCCTACTCCACCAAAGGCATTGCTAAGGAGAACGCTCTGAAAGAAAGAAAGGGGCGGTCGTTTACCAAGGGACTTAAAACCATCTTCATTATAACATTTCTGTTCTACGTTTCCACCTTTCCAATTCTATTGTTGATTTATGTGGTACTCGCTCAACCAGTTTGGGCTGAAGCTACGTATAAATCCCTTTTCTTTCTCGGACTGGTTGTAATAGTTGGTAGCAGCTGGTGGAACGTGCCCGTCTACATGGTAACCAGCGCGTCCTTTCGACAGCGAGCTCTGCTTCTCCTCAGGAGGAACGCGTGCGGGAGAAAGAACATTCCAGAGTCGACGACCAGGGTCGACCAGAAGTCGTGAGAGAATGCATGTGACGCACCTGCATTGTTCTCGAGCGAAACACCCCTCCCCCCCCCCCCACCCTTCCCCTCTCCTCTCTCCCCTCTCCCCACTCCCCTCATAGGACACGTTCATCATGTCCTGAACGTTGAGCTCTAAAACCATTAGACGGTATGCATTGCCTGTAAGTGAAATGAGCGATCAAATACAAAACTTGGGTTAAACAAATACGATTTGTTTCCCTACAGATTTGTGGACAAAACGTCCCTTGTTCTGACAAACTCCCTTTAAAATAATTATTATTGAAGGTGTGTGTGTGTATGTGTGTGTTTGTGTGTAAGAGGTGGGCTCTTGCTACTCTTAACCCCCCCCCCCCCTCCACCCCTCTCCTTCATCCCCTTCTCTTCGACCTTCTCCTGAACTTCCGGTCACACGATGCTTTGAGCATTACCTGTAATAGGTATACGTAACCATGGTAGCGGCACCTCATTTAACTTTTTACGATTGTTGTGGGTCTGTGTAAATGTGTGTTGTCATTTTCTTTGTATTCACAGTTCATATCTTCATTATCATCCCCTCAGTTACATCATTTCTACAATCCTTGCTACATGTATATACAGTGTATAATAATGCTAAAGCTGTGTGTCCGTATGTCTATTTTAAATAATGTTTCTCCATGTTTTTCCTCTCAATTACGATACAATTTTTCCAACCATGGTAAAAGTGCCCACAGATTGTCCTTGTTATAGGTGTTTTTGTCTTTATTGTCGCACAATTGAAACTGTTTTTGATCAGCAATTCGTAATTCTTATTTTTGTAATGCCGATGTTTTCTTCACAGCGTCGCGAACGTACGTTTCGTCTGTATACTTTCATTATAGTCCTCCACGGACCCTGGGTGAAGCTAGCTGGCCAGCGCTACATAAAATTCCCATAAAGAAAATTTGTCAAAATTAATGATGATCGTACGACCAAATCGGATGAATATAAATGGTTACGTACATGCACTTGCTGCGCATGGTGTTGTATACATGTAACGGGTATACCTGCTTTAAAGGTATAATTCATTTCTCACCATGCCTGTTGGACTTCGTTTTATATGTTTTACACTGTGTTCATTTTTTCATAGCCCTGGTAGTGATCTGGGGTCATATTCATGAAACCCTACTGACCTAGTAAGTTACTAAAGATGCATGTAGCAGAATGCACTTTAGCAATTAAAAAAGGTTTCATGAATAGCCCCTGGTGTCTTTTTGTTTGTATGGTAAATTTGTAGCCAGTAAGCCAGGAAGACGTAAACTTAGATGAATCCGAAACAAACTTGGGCTTAAATATGATACTTCTTTCTTCAATTTGCTACATTAATCTGTTAAATAGTTCGTTTTCTTGTGTAAATAATGTTGATTTGCTTAAAACGATTATCATTTTTCTTTTGTACATGGTAAAAAGTACATGAAAAATATCTCATTTAATTCTAATTCATTACAAATATTTTCGCAACTTACGAAGATACATGTGTATTCATTTCCAATTTGGTAAGCTCGTAATACATGTAGCTGAAAGTAAAATAATCACATTTATGATAAATAAGTAACATGGTGTAAATACATGTTTATATTTATTCAACTAACTTACTATTACTGACTACACCACAGTGACGGTCATGCATCAACATGCTTTGTATCTATGCTAAATAACAAAATGTTATTGTAAACGATACTATGTGTAAAATAAATATTATTGATAATAAATTGAGTTTGAAGTGATTCAATCGAAAATCATACAATTTCATATGTTTCTTTTTGTGGTCCCAAGTTGTATTTTGAGGAGGTTTTGGACGGGTCGTCATAAACCTAGGCTAAATACCGGACACCGCTGTGCTCTATGGTCCACACCGGTCCGTTCCACGTTGATGCGTTCAATGGGAGAAATGCCTGTATCGCGCGCTAACAGGGGTGATACAAATGAATGCAGACTATGGTCTGTAAAAACGGATAATTTTTTTCATTTTCCTGAAAATGTTCGTGAAGCTCTGACTGAAATACACCTTATAATGTTAAGGAATACTGCTAATTCATGCCGAGTTTCGTGACTTTTTTAAATGTGACACATTGTCCTTAAGGCTTAATCATGTTTCTGCTGTTTTAATACTGAAACCAACTTATCTTCAGGGTGAACTACCCCTTTAATTATCTGACACACACATTTGCAGATGTTAATTTGTCCCAAAGTAAAAATTCATTAAAGGGTTACTAAATTAGAAAAATAACTTCCGACTAATCTATGTAAAATTATCCACTAAAAACGAATTTCACATTTGTTTTCCGCAGTAAAGTCTCATGTTGACGAACATTTGAAAAAAAAAAAAACGCACGCCTCCAGTGACGTATGCGAAGTCAAAATGTCATAGATTGCACGGACGTCAACAATAGACCATTTCCGTAATGTATTCACAACTTTCCCCCTTACTGCGTAGTAACGCGTTATTGCATTCACCTGTATCTTGTCTTTCAGATTCAATGGATGGCATGCACTTTGAATCTATTAGTTGTTGCTACTCGGTCAAATCTTGGACAAGCTTTGGGGTTCCCATTGGTAACGTATTGTTTGAACGGCGTGAATAAACTATTTTATTCACGCCGTTATTGGCATTTATGGCATTTTGACTTCTCCTACGTCACTGGAGGCGTGCGTGTTTTTTTTTTTCAAATTTTCGTCAAAATGAGACTTTATTGCGGCAAACGAATGTGAAATTCGTTTTTAGTGGATAATTCTACATAGATTAGTGGGAACTTATTTTTTGTAATTTAGTAACCCTTTAAATGCAATAGTAAATGTGAAATAGCCAGACTTCAGTGTCATGAATATGTCCTTCATAACATAACCCAAATAGCCATTGATCTAAGTAGTGGAAAGCATAGAAAAAGAGTAAAGTCTTAGTGACTAATATCATTAATACACATTCAAATCGATCTTGATGTCACTAACACTCCGGTGAACACCTTCATATACAATTACCAAGATTTTGGTATCACAATTGAGTTTTTCTTTTGTCATTTACTCTCTCTGTACCAAACAGCCACAGTCTCATGTCAATTACAACATGTATGTGCTTGAGATGAGAGAATACATGATGTAACTTGCAAGTTGTCGTGAGATAGGGCACATTCACGCTAGCTGAAGGAATTTTACTCTAGAACATGTAGAACACGTAGCACAAGGCACGACACATCAGTTATTGAATCTCTGCGTCGCAGTTAAACGATTCTTGAACGAAACGAAACGAAACAATTTTATGGAATATTTGCTTATAATCGTCTTTTGTCAAAACGATCTCGGTACAGAAAGGGTGGCGCCAGTTGAGCTCTATTAATCACGATGAATGTCTGTTGTTGTCAACTCTCCCACTGTGTGCACGATTTGTATGTTCTAATAAATGATACATTTTTGCGCATTCGTCTTATAATGCTTACTATCTACCTTTGGTCTTTTATCACATTTACATTGAAATCCTTTTGAAAGCTTTCATAAGTGGTTACCATGGCAGCATATTTTGCTCTCTATTTGAGAGGTGTTTGTGTAGACGGCATGCATGTCGCGCACGAACTATACACGCAAGAAATGTTAGTGAAGTGGTTATGTGTGTACTCATTGTCGGTGTATTTCTATCACGCTTATGTATTTGGGGGCTTGTGGCTATAGTCAGTGTTAAAAGGATACCGGTTAACATACAATGTTTGCAAGTATCGTAATTTCTCGAAGCCACATTTAAATATGTTTTTTCCCTTCATCATTTTGAGTGCCAGGTCAAATTACGAACATACAGTAACCAATCAACTTTGAAACAAATTGCGTATACAGTATAGTTGATCCACCACGAAATTAATGATGGATAATGTGCCCAACGACTTTAACTTCATTCCTTGCGGCGGTCGTACCATATGTATTTTGCTTCACGAAACAGATATAAGAATATTGTGTTACAATAAATCATTTTACAAAGCCCTTCCCTCTGCTCCACAGCCCCTCGCCGGATTTGAATTTGTTAAAATGTTTTTAAATATATTGTAAGGCATCATTGTTTATTATAAACCTTATGCCTGTTTTTATTAAACCTATATTACTAAATCTAAAAAATGTACGGTAAAGGTTTGTTTCGAAATCATTTTCGTCAAACGTTGATCATCTGGTGTGAGACTTCAATGCTGTAACTCTCTGTTGATTAGAATTCATCTTATTTTAAATGGAAACGCAAGTGTTCTAGTTGTTCTCTGAAGGTATAAGAAAGTATCACTTTACATTTAGGCCTAAGGGCTTTTTTTTTTTTTTTTTTACAAAATACCTTTTGGCCCTCACATAGTTTAGAATGAGGGTATGAGAGGTACTTTACCAACATGGTGTGCACGTATTATGATCTACGTCTCCAGTTCAACATGTTCAATGAGTGGCTAAGCTTGAAAGCCCATTCATTACATGCATTATGTGCTTGATTTTGCTATTTTTTTTAACAATCTGTTCCTATCACAGCTGTTTTTCTTTTTGTTTTGGTAACCACCTCTAGGTTGGACTTCTCCTCTTAAAGAAGGGGGGGGGGCAACTGCGTGTGGTCTCTAAATGAATGTGTGTTATAAATACGTAGTCTTAAAATAAACATATTCAGATAATTATACTAATAATGCAAAGAAAAAGTTAACCTATTATTGTATTTGTATGGAAAAACTAAGATGTTTCGAGAGGAAAAGTAATTATTTTGCTGTTAAGTAACATAGCGTGCTATCATTCAAGTGGGTCTGTATTACTCGACTACATAAGCATTATGCATGTTATGGGTGAGGAAACTGTCCAGGTATGAGTACTTTAGGACTCGAGATGGCGCTATTAGTTCGTATCTGCTAAAGTCTACTCTAGTATCTGCTTTAAATGCTCAACATACCATTCGTAATTTGTCGTGTCGGTAATTCTGTATATAGTGCCACACTTCTCCGATGCAAACTATGTTTATAGCAAATGCGTTGATCAATTACAATGGTTTTGGGGTCCCTTTAGAATAATTTTTGAAAAACACTTTCCACCACCGCAATTTTTGGCAATTTTGGATAAAAGCGAAGACAGAATAATAAGGCTATTTCACATTTTCTGTTGCAAATAGTGGGAGGTTGGCCCCCTTTTCACTAGATTGACAGCACTTATCATAAACGAATAACTCCGTGAAAATGCATTAACACTGTATATGTATTTCCTCTCATCATTTTTTTTGTTGTAATATACATCGTGTAAATCTTTGTCGTGGTGTGGTGAATGTGTTGGGATGGGATTGGCCGAGTTGCCATTTGTAAGTATCAATAAATCTGTACAAAAAAAAATGTTTTACCTTCAGAAAAATTGTTCTGTCCTGTAAGATAAAGAGGCACCACTTTATATCCCCCTTCTCTCATTCGTTTTTGTTTCCGACTGTGACTCCTTATCCATCTCTCTCTCTCTCGCTCTCTCTCTCTCTCTCTCTCTGTCCCTCCCCCCCCCCCCCCCCTCTTTCTCTCTCGGTCTCTGTTCCCCTCTCTGCCCCTCTCCCTACCCCCTCTGTCTCTCCATCTTTCACCTGCTTCTCCAGTGATGTCAATCTCCGTGCTCCTCTGCCTGTATCTGTATGCCTGTACGTATATATACATGTATACCATATGTACGTAGCCTACAGTGTATATTGTCAGTATGAGCTGTAACACACATGATGTGCGGGTATAATATGTGAACAGGGTAATCCCCTCCACCCCAAAACCCGCCCCCCCTCCCAAACAATACTCACTTATACTATTTTATATCCCCCTTCTCTCATTCGTTTTTGTTTCCCACTGTGACTCCTTATCCATCTCTCTCTCTCTCTCTCTCTCTCTCTCTCTCTCTCTATCGCTCTCTCTCTCTCTCCCTTTCTCTCTCTGTTCCCCTCTCTGTGGGGAAGGTGGAGAAGGGGGTTAATTGCTCTAGACTGGGGGTAGTTGTCCTTGGGGGTAGTTGTCCTAAGGTGGTAGTTGTCCAGGGGGTAGTGATCCGGGGGTAGTTGTCCAGGGGGTAGTTGTCCAGGAGGTAGTGATCCGGGGGTAGTTGTCCAGGGGGTAGTTGTCCGGATACGCTATCGACCCCCTCTCGAGGTATGAGAGTTCAACATACCTGTATTTACAATGTCATACAATAACTTGAATGCATACAAACACCTAAAGTAAAGAGAGTACATACAGTAAACTTCTTCAGTATAAGCGCACAGGATTTCTTACTGATTCTATCACTACGTGTAACTACATGTTCATGACGTTGAACTGTAACATCAACAAAATCATTTCTTTTTGGTTCATGACTAAAATGATTCAACATTTTTACAGTTAGTTTTCTCAACTGGCAAGAGTCTCGCATCGTAAAAAGTTAATTCATTTCTATAGAGCAATTTCTACCTCTCCGCAATGCTGATTTCTGTAAGTTTAACTTTCTCTCTTCCAAAAAGAAAGAACAAACAAATAAATAGTGAAATTCATCTCCTGTATCTGACAAACAGAGTGTGCATGAGGGGCATGATTCCCGCCACCTCTCTGGTCTGAGTCAAACCTACCGAGTACCGAGTATCGTGATGAAGGATTCTAGGACAATTAACTACCCCCGGACAACTACCCCCCCCCCCCCCCCCCAGGGGGTTTGTCCAGGGGGGTAGTTGTCCTAGAATCGATTTACCCTTTTGCTCCTCTGTCTATTTCTGTATACAGAGGAGAGAGCAGGCAGAGGAGACGGCTTAGTTTTTATTGGTAGCTCGTAGTTTCTTCCAGACACAGTTGTTTCGTGCACTCTACAGCCTTGAACTAAGCCTAATACTAGTAATCGTTATCCAGGGAGCTAGCTAGGACGTGGGAGTCTCAACAACTCCCACTTACTTGGTATCGTATCGTACACATGTTAGTACGCAGCACAGGTCTGCTCGAGCTCGACCATCTCTCGACCTGATTGATGAGCGAAAATGGGTGTTTTGCGTTGGGGGATCTGCTCTGCGGGGAAAATCTCCCAGGATTTTTCTTATGCTGTGTCATCGCTCGAGGGACATAAGGTCCAGGCAGTTGCTGCAAGGTCCAAGCAAGATGCCAGTGATTTAGCAGCCAAAGTGGGAGCAGAAACAGTTTACGAGGGGTACGAGCCGCTGACCACTGACCCAAGCATAGGTACGTTTCGCCGCCGCTGCACCCCGGTCGCGCTAGCTAGCGAGCAGGTGCGCTGCATGCAGTGAGTGATTTCTGTAGATTTCTGTAGAAAGATATCAATGAATGGCAACACGCACCCAATATAGCTCAGTCTTATCTCTTAATTTTGCTATGCCTTTGAGAATAAGATGTTACAAGGATTTTATTTTTGTTATGCTCTCTGTCAGTCTTTGAAAGAAATCTTTGTTTTGCTGCCTAGCTAGTCTGTAGGCTACACAATAGAGAATAGAGACATGACACATGATAACAAACTTGGGCCAACTTATAATAGATTTTCAACAGCCAATGAGCTCTCCATTCTTATCGCACCTGTTGCCATGGTACCATCGATGGTAAGTTACAATTGAAAACCTATATGCAACAGGGCCCAGATGTGACTGAGAAGTAGCTGGCCTCCCCACAAAACTCTATACTAACTAGTAAATTGCAGCTTTCTTGATGTATTGAAATCCTGTATGCTAGAGATTGTCCTCGATTTATACACAGCTCAAAGGAATTGGCATAGGGAAAGGGAAAGAGCCAGAGTTTTAAACCACGGTATATTTGTCCAGTTCAGCATGAAACATGATGCTTTTTAGGCTAAAGCGTTGTGTTTCATGCTGAACTAGACAAAATATATCGCGGTTTAAAACTGTGGCTCCTCCCCTTTCTTCCCTTTCCCTTTCCCTATGCCAATTTGTTTGCGCTAGTCTGTTGTGTACTTTGTATTCAGTGCAATCTGTACATTGGACTGTTCTGTAATATCATTTTTGTTTGTATAGGCCTATATTTAATATGTGAAAAATAAACTGAACTGAAACTGAACTGGGCCTATCACAAAGGGTGAGTTTCTATCTATCAATAGATAGCAACTTTGAAATCGATTGTAAAGTTGCTATCTAAAGCAACTCACTGTATCACAAATCATCACTGTTATCTGTTGCAAGCCCTAGTCCATGCATGATTGTGCAATCAATCTTATAGCTCGGATAGATTCACACAAGCTACTATCAATATCAATTGCAAGTTACAATTGATATCGATCGCAGGTTCTTGTGATACAGATTTACGATCGAAAGATCGGTCATACGATTGATCTATCGATCGTACAATCAATCGTAACTCTTTTGAACTATTAAAGGGCACATACTGTACTGGGAAGGCAAAAAAAGTCTTCAAAAGGCAATTGTTAGCAATCTTCTTGGCAATGGTCTTAAATTCATGTATTGTCCATTTTAAAAGGTTGCTGAAAGTTATTTGCCCTCAAATGATCCACATTTGGAGTGATTAATGATAAATGATTTTAAAAATTCTCAAAATATTTGGGCCAAACATTTTGAGGATTTGTGATTTAATCACTATTACTAAAAATGTAGATCATTTGAGGGCAAATACCTTTCAGCAAGCTTCTAAAATGGACAATACATGAATTTATGACCATTGGCAAAAAGATTGCTAACAATTACCTTTTGAAGACTTTTTTACCTTCCCAGTACAGTGTATGCCCTTTAATAGTTCAAAAGAGTTATGATTGATCGTACGATCGACAGATCAATCGTATGACCGATCTATCAATCGTAAATCTGTATCACAAAGAACCTGCGATCGATATTGATTGTAACTTGCAATTGCAATTACCTTTTGAAGGCTTTTTTGCCTACCCATATGCCCTTTAATATCATTATTCTGCAGACGTGGTGTACGTTGGGTCCGTGAATACGCAACACTTCCCATTGTGTAAGCTGTTCTTGGAAGCCAAGAAGCATGTGCTATGTGAGAAGCCCCTGGGACTGCACGCCGCAGAGGTCAGTGCCCTCATTGACATTGCCAGGAGCAACAACTGCTTCTTCATGGAGGTAAGAACACATCCTCAGCTTTATGGTACTGATGTTAGTGTAGTAGGAACATGCCCTTAGCTGGATGGTACTGATATTAGTGTAGTAGGAACATGCCCTTAGGAGTTAGGAATACACTGTGAGTTTCATGGTATTGATAGTAGTAGGAATACATCGTGAGCTTGATGGCATTGATACATATGTAGTAGGAATACATCGTTAGCTTGATGGTACTGATATTAGTGTAGTAGGAACACACCCTTAGCTGGATGGTTCTGATATTAGTGTAGTCGGAACACATCCTCAGCTTTATAGTACTGATGTTAGTGTAGTAGGAACACACCCTTAGCTGGATGGTACTGATAATAATGTAGTAGGAACACATCCTCAGCTTTATGGTACTGATAATAATGTCATAGGAATACATCCTCACCTTTATGGTACTGATGTTAGTGTAGTAGGAACACACCCTTAGCTGGATGGTTCTGATATTAGTGTAGTCGGAACACATCCTCAGCTTTATAGTACTGATGTTAGTGTAGTAGGAACACACCCTTAGCTGGATGGTACTGATAATAATGTAGTAGGAACACATCCTCAGCTTTATGGTACTGATAATAATGTCGTAGGAATACATCCTCAGCTTTATGGTACTGATAATAATGTCGTAGGAATACATCCTCAGCTTTATGGTACTGATGTTAGTGTAGTAGGAATGCACCCTCAGCTTGATGGTACTGATCAACAGTACCATGCGATAGAGTGTAGTTGGAACGCACCCTCAGCTTTGATGGTTCTGATCAATAGTTCCATGTGATAGAGTGTAGTTAGAACACACCGTCAGCTTGATGGTACTGATAAACAGTACCATGTGATAGAGCGTAGTTAGAACACACCCTCAGCTTGATGGTAGGCTACTGATCAACAGTACCATGTGATAGAGTGTAGTTGGAACGCACTCTCAGCTTAATGGTAGTTTGGTACTCATCAACAGTACCAAGTGATAGAGTGTAGTTGGATTGGGAAGCACTCGTTATTTTGAGGGTTCGCTACTCCGAATGTTACGCGACAAATACTCAGATTAATGAACCCTTATTTGTTTTCGGACTAACGAGCATAGAGGTATAGGCAATTTACACTACAGCTCAAAGGAATTGGCATAGGGAAAGGGAAAGGGAAAAAAGGGGAGGACCCGCAGTTTTAAACCGTGGTTTATTTTGTCCAGTTCAGCATGAAACATAATGCTTTTTAGGCTAAAGCATCATGTTTCATGCTGAACTGGACAAAATATACCGCGGTTTCAAATTGCTGCTCCTTCCCATTCTTCCCATTCCCTTTCCCTAAGCCAATTCCTTTGAGCTGTAGTGTACGTGTCTCGAAATTACGAACCTTCGGAATAACGAACCTTCAGAATAAACGAACCTTTGGAATATCGAACTGTAACCGTTGGATAGAACACACATACTCAGCTTGATGCTACTGATCAACAGTACCATGTAATAGAGTCTCAGTGTTCAAACATGTAAAGATAGTGAAGCCCTTTTTCAGGTCAAAACAAATTAAATTGTGTAAATAGCACGGAAAATGGAACAAAGTACTGAATTTTCCCCATTGTATTGTATTAGAATTACATTTGATTGTTTGATTTTAGAGCATTTGTAGCCTAGAGATTTGAAAACCTGTTCACACACAAGATTTTTCATCACTAAAGGATCATTAATAGCGAATCGTGACTAACAGATCACAACTGTCCACACAGTTCTTTTTTTTTAATGTCTCCCGTAATCATGATTAAAGAATCGGCAGCTGACTGAATGTGAGGAGTGCGCACTTTCACGGTTGGTGATCCGTATTTTATGACCTTCTGTTCACACACGGTTTGGGCGTAGTTTACCGTGATTCCATAGTCAGCTCTCGTAAAAACTGGTCAAACCAGCGTTTCGGTAATCATGATTACCCATATGATGAATGGTTAGTCAGCATTCATACAGACCTTTTCAGTCGTAAAACTAATCAGATGCTGATTCTTTAATCATGATTAAAGACAGCCCGTCCCTTTTTCAGATCACCACAAAACCATCGAAACATTGGCAAAACATATTGAGAAGTGTTAACAAGCTGTATATTTCTAATTTGAAACAAATAATGCACGTAAACAACATCTGATTAATAGTCTTTACCTCAGGCTTTTAGCAGTTTGTGTTGAAATATCTGCTTTATTGAATAATCTGTTTATTAAATTATAAAACGCATTCTGAAAAAAATTGTTCTATAGTAGGAATCATCTCCAAAGTTTGGTAATTACTCATGAAATTTGGATTTCACACATGCATAATAACCACATAGATACTTTAACAAAGTAGTACGAAAAAAGTCGGTTTGAAATTTAACGGCTGAAATTTTTACATATACAGAAAGCTTCAACATGCTATATTCATAGAAATGGTCTTGAATCACACTTTCTTCAAGCTTCAAGCTTGCAAAAGGGACGGACAATCTTTAAGGACTTCAAAAAAACTGTGTGTGAACACCTAGTGAGACGGCAACATTCATTGATTGATTCAATGATGAATGCAGTACCATTATTTGTATCGAATATAACAATTTCATGTTCAATTGCAATTTATTTTTCTCTTCCTCTTCTTCTCAGGGCATATGGAGCCGTTTTTTCCCGTCATATGAAAAGATTCGGAGCATCTTAGCTAATGGGGAGATTGGGGATGTGAAATTCATCACAGGCGATTTCTGCTTGGATATAAAATGTGTCCCAAGGCTTCAGAATAAAGGTACTTGTGCGATCATCTATCACTCATATCATTAAGTACCTGTTGTTGCTCCCAAGAGGTTTGTTCACGTTTGTATGTTTGTTTGTCTTGATTGCAACCATTGACAGCAATCAAATGCAGTCAGCTCCATATCTCTGTAAACATTGATTGTGATTACTGATTAAGATTGATTACAATTAAATACAATCAGCTATATATGTCTGCACACATTGGTTTTCCATTAAATGCAATCCAATATCAAGTTCAATTTCAGATGCGTCTTATTTTAATTATTTTTTAAAGTGTCAAAAGTGCTTTTTTAACACTGAATATGCTCCACTCTGTGATTGCACATTTTAGATACTGGTGGAGGTGGCTTGTATGATTTGGGAATCTATCTGGTTCAGCTGGCTACGATGGTGTTTGGTCCAAACCCAGTTTCCGTCAAAGGAACAGGGAATCTCATGGACACGGGTAAGTGTACAGCACCAACAATTACCCATACTATCCAATCCTGGGTTTTAGAAGTCCTCTAAATCATGATGCAATAGACTCAGTGTTCTGTTCTCTCCCTAACATGCTACTAGATGTGGATGAGATTCGATGAAATAGTCTCTGTGTTCCGTTCTCTCCCTAACGTGCTACTTGATGTGGATGAGATTCGATGCAATAGTCTCTGTGTTCCGTTCTCTCCCTAACGTGCTACTAGATGTGGATGAGATTCGATGCAATAGTCTCTGTGTTCCGTTCTCTCCCTAACGTGCTACTTGATGTGGATGAGATTCGATGCAATAGTCTCTGTGTTCCGTTCTCTCCCTAACGTGCTACTAGATGTGGATGAGATTCGATGCAATAGTCTCTGTGTTCCGTTCTCTCCCTAACGTGCTACTTGATGTGGATGAGATTCGATGCAATAGTCTCTGTGTTCCATTCTCTCCCTAACGTGCTACTAGATGTGGATGAGATTCGATGCAATAGTCTCTGTGTTCCGTTCTCTCACTTACGATGCAGATGAGATTTGATGCAATAGTCTCTGTATTTCTGTTCTCTCCCTAACGTGCTACTAGATGTGGATGAGATTCGATGCAATAGTCTCTGTGTTCCATTCTCTCACTTACGATGCAGATGAGATTTGATGCAATAGTCTCTATATTTCTGTTCTCCCCCCAATGTGCTATTGGATGTGGATGAGATTTGATGCTCTTGTCACTGTATTTCTGTTATCTGCCTATTGTGCTGCTAAGTGTGAATTAGATTTGATGCAATATGTATTCTGTTCTCCCCCTAACGTGCTGTTGGGTGTGGATGAGATTTGATGTACTAGTCACTGTACTTTTGTTCTCTACCTATTGTGCTGCTAGGTGTAAATGAGAATTGATAGAATAGTCTGTATTTCTTTTCCTTATTTCATTTACTGATTATTTTGGATGTGATTTGATGCAATAGTCTCTATATTCCTGTTCTCTTCCTTATGTGCTACTAGGTTCAGATATGATTGATGCGATAGCCTCTGTGTTTCTACTCTCTTCCTAACGTGCTACTAGGTTCAGATATGATTGATGTGATAGCCTCTGTGTTTCTACTCTCTTCCTAACGTGCTACTAGGTTCAGATATGATTGATGCGATAGCCTCTGTGTTTCTACTCTCTTCCTAATGTGCTACTAGGTTTAGATGTGATTGATGCGATAGCCTCTGTGTTTCTACTCTCTTCCTAATTTGCTACTACGGTTGGATGTGATTTGATGCGATAGTCTCTGTACTTCTCTTCTCTTCCTAATGTGCTACTAGGTATGGATGCGATTCGATACAGTAGTCTCTGTATCTTCCTATTGCGCTGCTAGGTGAATGAGAAATGATGCAATATAGTCTCTGTATTTCTATTCCTCCCCTGAGGTACTTTTAGGTTTAGATGTGATGTGATGTAATAGTCTCTGTATTTTTACTCTCTTCCTATTAACTGTGCTACCAGGTTTGTTGTGATAGCCTCTGTATTTCTCCACTCTCCCTAATGTCCTACTAGCTTTGGAAGTGATTGGATGCAAGAATCTCTGTATTTCTGCTCTCTTTCTAACGTGCTGCTAGGTTTTGATGTGATTTGATGCGATAGTCTCTCTATTCCTGTTCTCTCCCTAAAGCTCTGCCAGTGAATGGATGTGATTTGATGCGATAGTCTCTATATTCCTGTTCTCCCCGTGAAACTGGCAGTAAATGGATGTGATTTGATGCGATAGTCTCTATATTTCTTTTCTCCCCATGAAACTGGCAGTGAATGGATGTGATTTGATGCGATAGTCTATGTAATTCTGCTCTCTTTCTAACGTGCTGGCGGTGCTGCTAGGTTTGGATGTGATTTGATGCGATAGTCTCTGTATTTCTGTTCTCTCCCTGAAACTCTGCGCCAATGAGGGGATGTGATTTGATGCAATAGTATTTCTGTTCTCTCCCTCACATGTACAAGGTGTGGATGAGATTTGTTGCATAACCCTGGAGTATCCCGGGAAGAAGTTTGCCAGCATGGTCACAGCCATTACAGCCTTCAGCAGCAATGAAGCCCTAATTGTGGGTTCGAAAGGGAGAATTAAGGTACATAACTGCCCCCTCATTTCTAGGGCCCCATTGCATAAAACTTGGTGCTAACTTTGCGACCAATGGCAACTTCTGTGGAAACCTTGAATTTAATTGGCTTTTGAGCGATTTTATCATGGTAGTCACTATTTGTGTTAGAGTTACCATTAATGGTACTAAGTTTTGTGCAATGGGAACCTGGGTTATGTTGCATAATTATAGGTTTTCAATTATTGTAACTTACGATCAATGGTAACTACCATGGAAACATGTGCAATAATGAGAGCTCATTGGTTGTTGAATTGAATTGAATGAATTCACCATAGCTGTAGTTGAGGCTTAGCGTTAGGATCCGGGTAGAATAGGGTAAGAGAAGGGCAAGACCCAATGCAGCATATATGTGATTCTGTTGCGATTTTGTGGCCTGATTGATGAGAAACATAACATGATATGAGCATGTGCTACAACTCTGAAATCCACTAAAATTTTTTTTTTTTTTTAGCTGACAAGCTTTTTCCACACGACCACTAGGATTGAGGTGCAGCGTGGACCCCCTTCCCCAGGTCTGTGTGAGACAGAAGTCTTTGACTTCCCTCTCCCCGACTCCAGCCAGCCATTCAACTATGGTAACTCCGTGGGGCTGCAGTATGAGGCAGCCGCTGTCAAGCACGCCATCGACGAAGGTGAGAAGGACAGTCACATGCTCATAATTTTCATGCCTCTGTCACAAAGTGGAAGGGCATATTATGTTTTGATGTTGTCCATTCATCAATTTATGCAGCCTTCCAGAAACTATTTATGCCAACCAAAGATGGTACCAAGATAGATCAGAACAACCAAACGTGGTACATGTACAGGGATGGATGACTACAAAGGCTCTTGAGATAAGAGGTCATATTCCTCAGAGGTCAAAGGTGAATAAACTTTGGCATCAAGTAGGAATTTGATAGTGTAATTTTTCTAAGCAAAAACTATTGATTCAAACCAGATAAAACTTACATAAAGACACAGCCTTATTTATCAAGTGCATGGCTCTAGTTACTGTATACGCTATATATATAAAATTAGTATCGCAAAATATATGGCGTATACAGTATTCGATTCTTTTCCGCCTGCTTTATTCATTGAAATTATGTCTTTGCTTACTACAGTGAAGCTTGAGATAGATTGCGCAGCAGATTACAATTGATAACACTGTAAAAGAGCGTTGATTTCTGCACAAAAGTAATCCATTTTTATCATTTAGTAATTTTGTATCACCATTTGTAATGATTTCTGAAAATAAAATGAAGAAAAGGTATAATATTCAGATTGGCAATGCGCTGAATTAGTGTTGCAATCGTGCTTTCATTTGCTCTTCAAATTGTCATACTTTTTGCTCTGAATTGTAATATCCGGACATACATGTTTTATGATAAAACTATGCTTTATAGAAAGTAGTGTTGCCAATTTGAAAGCCAAGAAAGATCACTGTTGCCCTGAAAGTCGTGGTCATGAGTGAGCTAATAATACGAGAACCAAACCCCGTCTTTATAAATAGGAAAGATGACGTATCCTGTTGTGCCCTAGGCTAAGACTCTTGTCATCTGCGAAAAACAGGGTGTTGCCAATTTGAAAGCCTAATAATGATATGTGCACTACTATGAAAGCTGTGGTCGTGAATGATCTCGTGAAAGGAGAGCAAAACCCTGTCAGATCAATTTAGAGTAATTTAATTCAATTGAAACTGTATTTATATCAAAGCATTTCACAATACAACAATTAACACAAAGAAGAACATGGACAGAGGCGATTTGTATTTGAAACATTGCAAAGCATTGCATAAGAGGGTTGCAGCCAAGAAAAAGTGACCTATGAAGGGCTGACCCAAATATCATATTGATTGTACAAATTCTTCAAAGTTAAATACATCATGAAAACAACAATCTAGAAACAGAATTACTACAAGACAAGACAAGACAATGTAAAACAAATTGATACAATGCCAGGATGCTGAATGTATGATAAAAGTGAGCAATATTACTGATCAGAAGTACCTTGTACTCTATAATACATGTACTGCCATTAGGTGCCAATTCTTTTTTTTACAAGGGTGACATCCAAGATTTTACTTGCAACCTGTTTTGGCCTTAGTCTGTTACAAAAATGTTAAAGTTTTTGTTTAACTCGCTCCATTTCTTTATTTCTGCATCAATCGCATTCATATTTGGTACAAATGAGCTGTGAGTAACACCACCTGTGTGTTAAAGAGGATGATGAGGTCAAAGGTCATCTGGGGGTCAAAAGGTCGAATTTTAAACATGTCCTCGTTTTTTTTATTTGTAAATTATGAATTTTGCTTAAAGTTTGAACAAATGATCATTAACTCTTAACCTGCCGCTGTCGCACTTTTGCAACTAAAGGGTAGCGTGCCGCTGTCGCAAATTTGCGGCCAAACTGTAATAGAGAAAACCTCTGACACAGAGGGGTTTTACCCCCGGCAAGTTAAGAGTTAGGTATTGTCACATATATGATTCGTACAAAGCTTTCATCAAAGCCATCTTGGGGTCAACGTCGTATTGCATGTTTGATTGATTGCGAAATCAGGCGAGACTCGTGGTTCGCCTTGTTTATGTTTAGTGATTTCATATTTCAATCATGTAAATCTTGTGTACATATTTTTAATGATTTTTTAAAATAAAATGTCAACATGCATGCATTTTCAAAAAGGAGTAATATTATTGTGTTTATCAGGAAAGACGGAGCATCCTGTCATGCCGTGGTCTGAGAGTCTGGCAATCTGTAAGATTCTGGACAAGCTTCGTCATGACCTGGGATACTACAGACTAGAGGAAGAGAGATCAGAGCCTGATGATGGGGCCTACTATGATAGCCTGTAATCATCAATCTGCAAGGTTAAAGGGAAAGTCAAGCCTGAAGTTCAGCTGGTTTTAATAAAAGCAGAAACATGAAAGAAACATATTAGTGAAATTTTTGACGAAAATCCATCACATCATATGGGAGAGCACCTCGCATATGATGTCACAAAATGAAAATTTTAAAAGATCAGAACATCATTAGCCAGATTTTTATAAAACCTCCTATAATATGTTTCTTTTGTGTTTCTGATTTTGTTGAAACCATCTTACCCTCTGCATGGACTTTCCCTTGAAATTGTATCTACCACCAAAAACAACTGCAAGAACAACACTGCTGTTTGGCAAGCAGTAGATGCAAGTTCAAATCCTTCATGGTCCTATTGTTCTTTGCTTCTTTTCTAACAGATAAATCAATTAATCATAATATTTACAATGGAGAATAACAGCAAAAAAAAAAAAAAGGTTTTTCTCTTAAAAGAAAACATTCAATTCTTTGGAAAAAGAATATAATGTTACATAAATTTAGGCAGGTTTACACAACTTTACCTATGCAAATTATCATTGGAAAAATGTAATTATGTTTTTCAGAGATGGGTTCAAGAGAAAGCAGAGCTTGTAAATATTGAATTGTGTGTGGATATATTTAGGAAGTATGTGGGAAAAGTGTATTTTTTTTACTGTATGATTTTACATTGAATTGTGAGTGATCAAGTCTTCTCATGTAGACATCTACGTACTGCTATGTCTACAGTGTGGATAAGCAGTTTAGCTAATTTATATAAATTTGCATATGAACATTTAATCTGAATAATCCTGAAATACATAATCAATCATCATTTACATGTTTTTGTCTTTACATTTTGAAAATGGTGTTATTTGTTTGATGTGAATGTTATCAATTAATATAAGTTTTTAACATCCATTCATTGTTTTCTGAAATACAATGACTCAATCTGTAAGCTTTGATTGCCAAATTCATATATATTTCACTGTATACCTCACTGTACTGGTTTATTAGCATATTTATCTGTCATATGTTTGTTATTCATAAAATGTAGTATTTACTACCTTTCATATGTCATGAGTATATTACAGTGTGTATTATAGCGACTATGCATGAATAAGTGAATAAATAAATATGACTGGTAAATCAACCGTAATTAAAACACATTTCAAAATGTTCTAAGACTTCCTAGCCAGGCTGGCTTCTTGGCCACATACCATTTTGTACTCCACGGTCAAATGTTGTCTTATTTGAATCTGCAATGGATGCTTCAGAATCACAAAAACGACCCTTTTCCCCCAAGGTGTGACCATTCAAAAATTGTAGATGGACTCTTCTCTAATAAACAGATTCAGGATCTCTTGCATAGATATGTGCCTTTAGGGAGGTCGTGTACTTGTGAAGTACTATAGACCGTTCCAAGGTGGAGTATTAAAACTATGTCCTGACTCTCAACCATTGAGGGAATAGGATTCTTAACATGAGGCTAATATGTTCCCGTTTTGATAGAACATAGTATAATTACTAAGTACTAATTACTAATTACGATTGTATGATGAGATAGGTAATTAAGTTATATGATATATATAAGTTGTGTGAAATGTAATACCTGTATTAATGGTATATACTATTACGATACGTGGTAGATGTAATATGTTGAAGTGCCTGATACAAGATATTATATTTTGGGGGATTATACCCCACGGAAATACCTGGTACAGTTTGCATATCTGCATCTTTAATTGAGGCGTATGAGCTTTGTGAGATGAGGGAGGTTTGTCTCCGCAAAGCAAAGACATGGATTAAAGACAGGGTGACCTATTAGTATGAGTCATGAAACTCAGCAGGAATCAGTAGTTTACCCTAGCGATAATTTGTATGAAATCTCATAGTCATAGCTTCGCGAACATTTTCAAGAAAAAGTGAAAAACTATAGGTATTTACGTTTGAAACGCACCGACCATAGTCTACCGTCATAATCGTATTGTCCCTGTCAGTGTGGATGGGGGCATTGCTTTCATTGAACGCATGCACTATGGAGCGGACCGATGTGAACCACATTGCACGGCGGTCTCTAGGCTATAAGTTTCGGACGACCCGCCCAAGACCTCCAAACCTGGCTATCATTTCGCTTAAAGTCAGTTTCCGTTTCTATTATTTGGAGGGTGGGTGGGGGGGGGGGGGGGGGGTCTGATACAGTATCTCCTTTGATTTGCCGTGGTTTTTACATAATTCTATTTGTTTGACCTGCAAAAGGGACACCCTGTCTTTAAGGTCAGTCTGTGCAAGATTCCTGCTCAAAAAAGAAGTAAAGGGAGTCGGAGGCTTAAGAGAAAGTGAGATTGGGAGATGCATGAGATTAGGAGGGGCTAGAGGGGGGGGGGGGGGGTGAAAGTGTGTGAGTAGAGAAAGGAAGGGGAAGGCCCAACCGGAGTTGCGGTGGGAAGGGGGGAATGGAGGGGGGGGGGGGGGGGAAATGGGATAGTGTGCGAAGGAAAGGAAGAGGAGGGTGATGTGACAGGGGGATGGAGAGACGATTCTGGGTGGGGTGGGATGGAAGGGGGGCAGGAGAAAGAGGCGATGGGAATCAGAGTGACATAAAGGGAGAGGGAACACTGGGTGAGAGGAGGTGGCTGATGATAGAGAGAGAGGGGAAGAAAGAGAGAAAAAAAGAGAGGGAGAAAGAGAAAAAAAGAGAGAAGGAGAGCGAGAGAAATAGAGGGAAAGAGAGAGAGGAAGAGAGAGAGAGGGAGGGGGGGGGGGGGGGGAGAGAATGGCCGGAAAGAGTAATGAACGAGAGAGCGAGTGATCGAAGGAATTGAATCAGACGCAACTAAGACAAATGAGCAAAAAATTAAGAGAATACGCTCCCGGCACACGATCTGACGAATGATATTTCCGGGCATGACTTTATAGAATTATAGAGTTAGGTAGAATGAAAAGAAGTCCATTTACAAACAAAAGTAGGAAAGGGGATATGAACTATGAATGAAAAGGAAAGAGAGGAGATGGAAATGATAAACTAAAATTGCGAATGAAAATGAAGAGACATAGAAGGATCCCGGGGAGAAAAGGCTAGGATGATATGTCATAGTCCTGATGGTGGGCATGTTTCATACTAGGTGAGCACGTAAGTTCAAATTAAAAAGAAAAAGAAAAAAGAAAGCGATCAGGTATCCGGACACGCTTTTGTTTGATATTTGTCGAGTAAATGTTTAACTCTCTAAGTGGCAAAAGTACCTCTTCAAATTTGCGTGGGAAACACTGTGTATCCGCCACCTGAAACACGTCCCATTTTGAGAAAGAAATGAACTAAAACACTTATGAACATGGTCTTTTGTTACGTTTTTGTACGCATAATGTACGACCAAGTTTCTAGTGAAACCTGCTCA
>OZ022597.1:14407573-14472882 GCA_963669155.1 Arbacia lixula
AGGGGGGGGGGGGGGGGGCTTCAGGTAGTATGCTGTCCACAAACCAGACTTTTAAGGTTCAAGGCGGCTGTGTTTTTTAGTTAAGAGTTTGCAGCCAACAAAGCAGTGTTGACTTCATCTGAGTGTGTATTCGTAAACAAACCAGTGTAGGTATATTGATGAACGATAGCCCATATACACAAAATCAAACAAAGTAAATTTTTAATCTTATCAATGCTTTATTTCTGTTCTTTCTTCTTTGTCCTCATCTGCTTACTTCTCCTCACTCGTCTAACTTTTTTCCGTTTCCTTCTTCCTCTTCTCCTTTTCCTTCCTTCAATCATTTTCTATTCTCCCACCTTTTCATACTTTCTTTATTTTTCTCTTTTTCTGTTTACCTTAATCTTTCTTGTATTCTTTTTATTTTCTTCTTCTCTTCTTCCTTTTTCTTCTCATCTTTCTCCTTCTTGTTATTTTTTCCTTTTCCTTCTTTTCTTCTTCTTCTTCTTCTTCTTCTTCTTCTTCTTCTTCTTCTTCTTCTTCTTCCTCTTCTTCTTCTCCTTCTCCTTCTCCTTCTACCCCTTCTTCTTCTCCTTCTCATTCCCCTTGTTTTTTTTCTTCTTATACCTTCACTTGTAGCATGTATTCTGCAATGATAGTACTGCATTTCACAAAAAAAAAATCATCCTTCTGTTTGTTTGCATTCAGATCCAGGGAGAAGTAGAGATATCTTGAGTGACCAGCCCCAACTTTCTGAACTAAGGAGAACAGAGAATATTGTTGAAGGTAATTACAGTAACTGTAAAAATATTTATGATGACTAGCAACTATATTAAGTGAATTAATCAATGTGAATGCGTACTTCTAGAGCATTGTAGTTTTGTACAGTGTTCATGTTATCTTTGCTAAATGACTTATGTACATGTACCTTATCGTAAATTTTTAAGATATCAGCAAATTGTATTTTATTCTGCAGAGGTAGACATTGCCAAAGAGAGGAAGAAGTTAAGATATAGAGAGAGGGAAAAGAGAGAGAGACAGGGATAGAGAAAGAGAGAGAGAGAGAGAATGGAAGAACAGATTAAGGACAGGGAGGGAGGGAGAGATAGAGCGATAGGGAAAGGTAGAGAGAAACAGGTGGAGAGAGAGGTAGAGAGAGACACACACACATGTGCAGACATACAGATATACAGAAAGAGCGAAAAAAAGAAGTCAGTTTTGATCTTTTGGGAATTGGACCAAGTACTGCAAGCTTTGAAGCAGATTAACAGAATGATATAAGGATAGCTAAAATGAACAATTTGATCGGGAGGATGCAGTGTCTTTTGACAGCATCGAACCTTGTGATTTACCGTTCCTCTGTTGGTCTTTCAATGTTCGAGAAATTAAGTCATCACGGAAGAAGAGAACAAGTTGGAAGGAAGGCAAAACAACATGAAACAACACAAAACGGAAGCTATTATTTTGGCAATCTGTGCAAAGTTGAGTCGAGGAGAGTTCCTCGTAGGAGATAAAGAGGAAGAGAAAGGGAGAGATACTGAGAGGTCAAAATGGAAGATAGACTAAGGGCAGAAAAAGAAAGAGGGGGGATGAAGGTAGCTAGAGAAATGGGGGAGGCAGGACAACATGAAACAACATTAAAAGGGAGCTATTTTTTGGTAATCCGGTTCAGAGTTGAGTTCAGGAGATTTCCTGTTAGGACTAAGAGAGAGAAGAATACATAGTGAGAGAGAAAAATACTGAGAAAGATCAAGAAGGAAGAAAGACGAAGGGTAGAAAGAGAGAGGGGGGTTTGAAAGAGAAAAACAATAGAGTAGAAAGAGAGAGAGAGAGAGAGAGAGAGAGAGAGAGAGGGGAAGCACACATAGAGAGATGGAGGTTGAGTGAGAGAGAGAGTGAAAGAGATGAAAAGGAAGACAGAAGAAGAGAAGACAGAGGGGAGAGAGGTAATAAGAAAGATCAAAAGGAGGAGAGAAGGGGAGACACAGAGGAAAGAATAGGGGATCAAGAGGGAGGGTGAAAGAAAGAGAGAGAGAGAGAGAGAGAGAGAGAGAGAGAGAGAGAGGGGGGGAGAGAGAAAAGGGGCTAGGAGGAGGAAAGAGATTCAAAAGAAGGACAGAGAGAGAGAGAGAGAGAGAGAGAAGCGACTAGGAGGAGGAAAGAGATTCAAAAAAAGGGCAGAGAGAGAGAGAGAGGAAGTGTTACCTCCCTAGTTAAATGGATATTTTCATTGCCTTTCACCAGACTGTTAATAACCCACTAACCAAACAAATTATCCTGAGCAAATTTGCAGAGCCCTTACACGTGTTTGTTCTGGTTGAATGCTAATATTTACCCATGAACTGGTAAAGCCGTTGACTTAATATTGGTTCAAAAGGACAAGAAGGGCATGAACAGAGTACAATAACAAATACCTTTCCCCGCTATGCTGTGTTCGCATTCAAGGAAGCTGGGTTTCCATCGGTCGCTGCACCGCAATGGTAAAGTACATATGGTTGAATGAGAGTCAGTAGGGCATTTACAGATGACCTGTCGAGAACCGGGGCACTACATGTATATAGCCTTTTAACTTGAAAAACTTGAATTTAAAAGCATCCTTCTGTTGCTCAGAAGTGTAGGTACAATGACCTTCTTGCTCTAAACTTGATGATACTGGTGTGTAAAACTTTGACAGATTTCTCAAATTCTTGATAGAAAGATTACATAAATAAAAAAAAAATTCTTGATAGAAAGAAGAACTACATCTACAATGTACAACATAATTATTGTTATAGCCCAGTTACTAAAGCTGTGGAGTGCATGGACACAATTGAGTCTGTTAACAACTATGTCTGGTAATACAGACTAGGTCTTGTTCCCACTTGCTGGCCTGGGGGAGGCCAGGCCAGCAAGTGGGATTAGGTAAGTATGGAGCAGTTAAACCCACGAGGCGAAGCCGAGTGGGTTTAGACTAGTTTCCATAGTTACCGCGTGCAAACAATTCCGCCGGCTCACGAAATAAACCTGCGTATCATCTGTTTTATAGAATGGGCATTGTCACACCCCCCAAAATCCAAAAAAAATAAAAATTAAAAAATTTACCGGACGCATGAAATTATTTTACCGGACGCATGAAATTTTTTACCGGACGCATGAAATTTTTTTACCGGATGCATGGTTATTGACCAATCAATCCATCTTCATCATCTGTGATCATGATCCATGATTGGAATCATCAAAATCTGCCAAGACTAAAAATTATTGATTTTTCACGTAGACATGGTAGACAAGTGCCCAAATAACACAGCTAAAATATGAGATGATTTTCTCCATAGACCATGTCACGTGGAGAAATAGAGTCTGCATGTATAGAACTACCAAGTTCATCACGCTTTAATTTGATATCAATCATTTAAACGACGTAGTCATATCAGGAAAGACAGATTTACTGCGAATGTCCAGGGTGGCATTGAGTGCCCAAATGAACGTATCCGCAATGCACGTTAGTGGGCAAATCACCGCAGCACCGTCTCACACAGTGATGCGACAACGTAGAATTCAGTCATGAGTTTGTCCACTTCTCCGTTCGAAATATCTTCCAAATTTACGTTTTTCAC
This sequence comes from Arbacia lixula, assembly GCA_963669155.1. Lineage (NCBI taxonomy): Eukaryota > Metazoa > Echinodermata > Echinoidea > Arbacioida > Arbaciidae > Arbacia > Arbacia lixula. The sequence continues at coordinate 14,411,149 of OZ022597.1, forward strand.
CTCTGCAAAGCGTTTAAATGTAGACAATGAGTATTCGATGCTTTGACCTGAATTTGTACTTACTGAAAGCGTCTGAATCGTCCAAAATTTGTTTCAATTCTTCATCTAAGTTTATCGGAGTTTCTAGAGGTTTGTGGGTGCCGCCATTAGCGTACGAGCAACATTGGTATCGATCATATTAATTCTCGGTACATGTATCGCGATATCGTGTTAATATCGTATTGATATCGCGTGTTGCCAGTAAAAAAAAATTACCCGGTAATTACGGGTAATTAACCAATCAGATTGCAGAGATTCTGACACCTATTCTATAAACATAGTTATTAAGAGACTTGGTTGTGTCCATACACTCCACAACCTAGTAATGACAAGAGGCCAGGCCAGAAAGTGGAAGTAGGATGTACTAGTCTGTGTTACCAGACATAGTTGCTAGCAGACTCGGTTGTGTCCATGCACTCGACAGCCTAGTAACTAGGCTCGAAAGGAAAATGAGGAGTCAAATTATGCCCCAGGGTAGCGCCCATTTCAGTACAAAATGTAATGATGTGATGTCGTATATGTAGGATCAGAGTTATTTTTATCTGAATCACTGATTTTTTTTGTCACTTTTTCCCCTCCCAGTGTCCCCTCAACATGACAGTCCTGCAGCCGCAGCAGCCCTGACCAGAGCAGAGTCCGATCGCATCCAACTTCTGGAGACCTCGGTCCGAGATCTGACCACCATGGTGGACATGCTGAAAGCTCAAGTCAGTGATCACTATTTTTATAATTCTTCTTCTTCTTTTTTTTTCAAATAGTGTAGACAGAAGGGTGGTGCCCAGAAAGTAATTGTGAACCACACAGTTTTCAAATTCAAAGTCGTTTAGTTTCATTTCCAACAGGAAAAATAAAATACATTTGCATATAACAATATGATAATACAACAATTATATATAAATATCAACATATGTATATTATAATTAGATAAGATACCTGTGGAAATGGAGGGATCCACTGAAAAGCAAGTGCTTGTAGTTTGTGGACCCCTCAATTCAGTAATTTACTAAATAACCCTGTAAAGGGAAAGTCTACCATGGAGTTATGTTGGTTTTAAAAAAAGCTAACACATGAAAGAAATATACTAGTGAAGCTTTAACGAAAATCTGTCAAAGGATCATAAAGTTAAGATTTTTTTTAAGTTCTGATTTTGGTGCTTTTGTCATTTTCGCTTTCATTAAATTCAAGTAAATTTGAGGGTTGACTTGCCCCTTAAAACAATATTGTCTGATTGATTTTGCTTTCTTTGAGCCATGCGTTTCATAGTTGTGCACCACACATCTGGCAACTAATACCTCCTTTGAACCATAAGCCAACTGCTTAATAATAATAATAAAAGATTCTGCTTATATAGCGCATTATATGTGTAGTAACATCTCTATATGCGCTTTACACGTGGATACATCATCAAATATATTACTACAAGAAAAATTATGCACTACAGGAACTATTATTAAGCATGAATTAAGCTTAGAATTTGTATGTTCATGATCATGAGTAATGGAAGCATTGTTCAAATCCGTAGGCCCGCCTCAGGTACCAGAATAGACGTGTAACCGTGTCGTAGATGAAAGATGAGTTATTGACAACTTCCTGTCCTTGCAGCGAGCACGTCTCTGAGAGCAGCATGCAGTGTAGAGGTTCTTAGTGTAGGCTGGGGAATGCATACTAGAGTCATTTATACTGACAGCAAAAATTTACATTTTTTTCTTCAATATTGCCAGCAAAAAAAGAAAGTGCTCGGCAGCTACCCCTAAACACAATCTTGTTTTAAACATTCTTCTCCTATTTTCCATTTTTTAAAGCATTTTTGAAGCCTAGTCTATAGACGGTTTTCATGAAGGCTGTGGAATGTATACGAGATTAGTGTCTTTTACACTGGCAGCATAAAAAGTATCATTTTTTTTTCACATTGCCAGCGAAGAATGAAATTAGCTCTCCAACTACCCACAACACTACCTTATTTTATACATCCTTCACCAACGTCCTCATTTTTTGAGCATTTCTTAAATTATCAGCACTGCCCTACTCTGAAAAAAGGAAGCAACTTACAAAAGAGACTTTTCTTGTAAATGAGCACAATGTGTCTGTCTCTTGCATTGGCATCAGTGCAACACCACATCATGTCAGATTGAATATCTCGCAGCAAGATGAATATTTCTTTTTCAGATTTTGGCTGTATGGAGGGAACGCTGGGTACAATCTAAGAATACCAATAACCCAGATTTGAGTGATTTGTCACTTGTTTCCTTTTGTCAGAGTAGGGCAGAGCAGTTGTTAGCTCTTAGCTCTTTGTACAGTATGCCACAGATTAACAGACCCTCAATGGGGTTTATGTGCATTAATGGTTGGAAAATTCACACATGGGGCTCAAAGAGTTAACGGATAAACCTTGGTTAACCCTTTGGTCACGGTTAGATTTTTGAGCTTCTGAAACCCTGGTCCACTTAAGGTGCCAAAATTTGCCATATAACTGCAGTTACCAAAGGGTTGTACTTGTAGCTTAATTTCGCCACTTTCTAAAGGAATTGAAAGTTCATTCATAGCCTTTTGTCTATTATTTGCACAGCAGATTATGGAGGAGTCACACTGCTAAGTGTCTGAGTGGCGAACAGCCAGATCACATATTATGCAGGCTCAGAAAAGAACTTAGAGGAAATACCTAAAGCTGATGCAGCTAAGCAGGCATCAAGTTATTACGTAGTCTAGACGTGAGAGTTTTTAACTTCTTGAACTCTCTGCGTGTTAAGCTTTGGCTTTTCAGATGCTGAATATGGCTCTCAGCCATCTTGCTTAAAAATGTGCTCATTAGTTAAAAAGGGCCTGAGATGGGGTATTAAATGTACATGACACTTGCACACAAATAGTGATAAAAACTTGAAGGTGTCTCTGGTAATCCTTTTTCTCAGATTTTTACTTCTTCTCTCATCGGTCAGAGAGTCTTGTGAGTGCAAATGTCCCCTGGCAGAGAATGAATTCCATGGCTCCTGTACATTATGGATAATATTTCTTCTTTCCTCACAGGTATTACAGCTTGATCAAAGACTTCCATAGCAAGAGTCTTGTGAATGCAGACGGCCTCTGATAGAGAATGACTTTCTTGGCTCCTGTACCTTATTGATCATGTTTTGTTTCTCCTTTTCTCACAGGTATTACAGCTTAATCAAAGACTAGTACAGCAAGAGGCTTGTGAATGCCGACGTCCGCCGACAGAGAATCTCTCCCCTTGCTTCCACCAAGGCCATCAGTACCTGGATGGACAATCCTGGTTTCCAGATCCATGTACAGCTTGCTATTGTCAGGTAAGTTAGTGATTGATTGATTGATTAATATATTGATCGTTTGATTGCTTGATACATTGGTAAGTTAATACATCTAATCATTCATTGATTAATTGACTGATTGATTGATATGGTAATAGCAATCAATAAGTAATAGTTTAGTTGATTGTATTTTATGTTTGTTTGATTGATTTATGTAATCAATTGATGGATTATTTTTCTAATTAATTGATTGATTACTAGCTTGATAGATTCATTAGCAGATAAGGATTATACATCATTTACTGGATGAAATAGTCAAAGTGATTGATTTCTTGATTGATTGATTGATTGATTGATTGATTGATTGATTTGTTTTGAAGTTGATAAAGTACATTACATTTAGTTCACACTCCAGAATTAAATGTGCATTCACCAACAAGCACATTAAATGATGAGCGAGCGTGGTACCAAGTAGATTGGTTGATTGATAGTTTGAGTTGCTAAGTTTGGGAATTATTCATATTTTTGACCATTAGTATACCATTATTTTTGCTTGGTTGATCATCTATAAAAAATATAGAATCGGGACTATCAACAACAATATCAGCAAAAGCAAGTGGAGTTTGAAGATTTCAATACAGTGGAACCTACTGTAGCAACCACCTGCAAAGAAATACCACCTGCGTTTAAAGACCTCATTTGTTTCCCTTGAACACATATTTCTATCGAAACTTGTAGGAATGTAAAGACTGTACATACAAATGTAAATCCCACCTGCTTTTAAAGACCACATTTCATGTCTCACTTGAGCAGTCTGTCTATACAGGTTTGAATATAGTCAAAATTGTCCATCCCCACTCTCCTTTTCAGAACGGTGAATCTCAGTGCCGTGTGGACATGGACCGTGCAGAGTGCAGGGACCCCTGCTCCGCCAACCCCTGCTTGAATGGAGGGACGTGCAGGAACCTTCCCACGGCCGGCAACTTTGTCTGCATCTGCCCGCCCACGTGCACGGGGCAGCGCTGCGAGCGCAAGATCAACGTGTGCGCCATGCCGCTGTCCTTTGGCTCCTGCAATGAGGCCGGCCTCATCAGATACTACTATGACTACAGCACCATGAGATGTCAGCAGTTCGAGTACTCAGGTGTGAAAACAAAATACCCAGGCGATTTAGATCCTGCAAAGCTGAAAAGTTCCCCTGTAACGAAAAACAAATCATTTGAGGATATAACAACAAGCAAGTTCCTTGGTGCCTGTTTTATGACATCTGTCTTGCACTGAAAAGAATGAGTTCATACTCAGGTTGTTCTATCATTATTTTCTGTGCTTAAAGGCTCCGTTAGCATTTGTCATTTACATATTTGTGTACTAGTGGCACACACAAAACCTATAAGACAGCACTTTGTCTTGCTTGAACTTCTTCATACTGTTTATTTTTTAGGAAAACTCAGCCACATCAGGTATATGTCTGCTATCATACCCGCCTCCCATGTAGTGTACTAGATCTGGTGTGTGAGCTCGGAAGTGTGTATGACTGCAAATGAAATGTCGTTTTGCAGGGCATTGTGGGACAATTATTCCATATACTTCTTTTTGTGTATCCGCGAAGGGACTTCCATGATATGACCGAGTGTGGGGTCAGCTCAGGATGCCTATGTGCATATCCTGTAAATCAAATTGTTTACCCATCGATTTTAACACTCTGTAGGATGCGGTGGGAATGGGAACAACTTCGCCTCGGAGCAGGAGTGCCACGAGTTCTGCATGGTGGGAGCTTGTTGCCATAGAAACCTTTATCTGCAGCCTGATGGGACGACAACTTCACTGGGGTTCAACTGTCGAGTGAGTACATGTAGATAGATAAGAGGGATGGGGTTTTGGAGAAGGGACATGAGGTGGGGGGGGGGGAAAGGCAGGGAAGTGCCAACAGGAGGAGAAGATCTCAGACAAAGCTAATATTTGAAAAAACAGACATGAAATCCAATATTATAGATGGATATCGCATAACTCCCAAAATCATTATTTCCACTGTCACACAGTACTAAAAACTAAGATGAATGCTTAAAAGTCTAACATCTAAGATTGTCTTTTTACCATGAATTTGAATTGTGAAGGGTGGTGTCATACATTTTGAGAAGATGATAAGGTTGCTGAAGATGCCGTAGACAGATTACTATTGATGATGATGATGATGATGATGATAATGACGATGATGATGACGTAGTCATACTGTGATTATTAAATTCCATACTCTAAAAATCATGATGCAAACTTCCCTAAACAGGAGACCACCATGACTGACTGCCGTGACCAGACCACAGCGGCGTTGCCCCTGATGACACAGGGTCAAAGGGTAGAGGTCACTGCCTTCCATTCAGGGCTGTTCTGTGCTAATGTGACCTGCGAGCCGCCGCTGGACCGCTGCATGATGGCTGGAGAGCATGTGGCCTACGTCGGAGAGACTTTCGTCAGCGGCTGTCAGACGTGCGAGTGTATGGCTGGTGGGAGAGTGCAGTGCAGGTAGGGATTAGTGCCTGATTGATTGATTGATTAATTGATTGATTGATTGACTGATGGATTGATTTATTGATGGATTGATTGATTGATTGATTGTTTGGTTGACTGATTGATTGATTGATTGCATGGTTGATTGATTGATTGGTTGATTGATTGATTGATTGATTAATTGATTGACTGATGGATTGGTGGAGAAATTGAGTGATTACTAGTAATTGATTGATTGAGAGGGTGCCAGACCTGTGAGTGTATGGTTGGTGGAAGGGTGCAGTGCATTTAGGGATTATTGGCTGATTGAATGATGGAGTCATTGATTAATCAATTGATTGATGTAGGCAGGTTCTAGTGCAGGCACTGCCCAATAGATTCTACAATATTGCTTCCCCATTTTTCATTTGTAATTTTTAATGAATATAATACTTTCCTCACTTGATATCTGTCATAATTTTAAAAGAATAAACAATTGAGATGATGGTAACATCCATAATTTACTGATCATTTCTTTTCATTTTTTGTGTTTTAGTTTATATCTATATTGTTTTATTATTCCTATGCACTGTCTATCACTATGTTTTTAATGTCTTTCTTAACTTTCTATGCAGGTGCGAGAGACTGACGGTGAGGAAGGAGATCCGGGACTTCACTCGGGTAGAACTGGACCAGTTCCAGACCGCAGTGCGCCAGCTGCAGTCCGGTGGTCCCGACTCTCGCTGGGCCCGGATGCGGGACCTGTACATGAGTCATGTAATGGAGGCCCACGCAGAGAATTCCTTCCTCGTCTGGCATCGCACCTTCCTCTGGGAGGTCGAGCACATGCTGCAGGTAATGGTGTGGATTAGATTGATTGATTGATTGATTGATTGATCGATTGACTTATTGATTAAATGATAAAAGCAGATAGATATAAGGCATCTGGCATGACACTGTCCTCTTGGAGGTGGAACACATGCTCTATGTAATTCTGGATTAGATTAGATTGATTGATTGATATAACCACTTATTCTGAGTAGCTGATTGTTGTTGAAAATCAGAGAAATAATAAGACAATATTCTGGTTTTTGAAAACAGTGTATTGCTAATAACACTTGTTAGTTTTTCAAGTATTAAACATTTATGTCAAAAATTTAGTTTAGATTGTGGGTGAGAAAAAAGTATATTTGCTTTATAAACTAGATTTGAATGAGTGTAGTCCTAAACATTGTAATATAGTGATTAGAATGAGCTAACTTCTTAAGAAATATGTTAAACAGAAAAATATTGAAATTAATATTGTCTTATTGAAGAATGATGTTATTCATGAAAAGCAGTTGTTTGATAAGTAATAACCATCATTCATATTCCCCCTAGGAAATTGACTGCCAAGTGACTCTCCCATACTACGACTTCACAACCGATGTGGGCAATCTATCGCTAGCAATCATCTGGCAGCCAAACTACTTCGGTGGTGACGGGGAGGGCCCGGGCAGCTGCGTGCCGGACCACCCCTTCCGGTCTGGCACCCAGTGGGAACCGTGCTTAGCGCGCCGCTTCCAGCCCAACACCCAGCTCCCATCAAAGATAGACATCGCCCTCGCCCTAGCCAACCCCGACTTCACGGCATTCGAGGGCTGCCTCCAGGGGGTCATAGGTCATGTGTATAGCTACATCGGGGGGTTCATCGCGTCATCCGCCGCGCCATACGATCCGGTGTTCTTCGCGTTTCAAGCGTACCTCGATACGTTGTACACCACCTGGCAGCAGCGACATGGCTATGAGAACTTTCCTCCGGCTGTGATGGAGGTACAAATGATACCCTTTGGCATGCGGCCCATCGACGTACTGACTTCAGAGTACCAGCTCTGTGTGAGATATGCCCAACAGGGCTTCGGCCACCCGTGCAATGACACCGGCATGCTGTTTGATGACCAGGGGTACGACGTCGAGGGATATGACAGAAATGGATTTGACCGATATGGCTATGACAGGTAATGCTTGGTGATGCTTGGGTATTTTTTGTTTATTGTTGGTACACAAGAGCAATGAAAATGATGTACCATGTATCTTTGTGCACTATTAGACTTACCCTCAAAGGATAATGTTATCATGATACCTGTATATCATCTGTCAATTTGTTTCTTTAGTTGTCTGCTTTTAATCACTTCAAGTTTCTATCAGGGATGCATTGTTGTTTATCCATTATAGAGCACTTTCAGGAATAATATGTGAAAAAAAATCAGATAAATACATTCTGTAGAATCATTTGCAATTTTAGACAGGGTATCCCATTTGCCACAGACATGAAACTTGGCAAGAATCAGCACTATACACTAACAATAATATGTATGAAATCTCAGTCATAACCTCACGATCCTTTTTAGGATGAACAATAAACTATCCTAGTTTACGTTTGAAACATAGGGAATAAAGTGTACATTCATAATGGTATAGCCCATGTTAGTGTGCAATGCGACGGGTACTGCGGGCATTGCTCCTACTGAACGCATGCACCGTGGTGCTGACCATAGCCGTTAGGGGTTTTAGGTCTGTGAGCATAAATAAAACCAGGAAGTTTCAGGCAACCCGCCCAAAATCTCCTTGACATCTAGCGATCGCTATGCCTTCGCTTAAATTCAGTTTGTAGTTCTGTTGGGAACGAAGTTCTTTAACAGCATTTTTTAACTTTTCCATGGGTTTAAAAAATTATATTTTGTTGACCTGCAAAAAGGGACACCCTGCCTTTAATCATTAAGTCTGAAAATTGGCCTTAGTACACCAGGCTACCTGACATAATATAACAAAGTTCTTTTTTATGTCTTTATTTCTCTAGATTTGGTTACGATATGAATGGCCAGAACCGCCTCGGCCAGCCTGACTCAAGAGGACTCTACATCTATGGTGGCTATGACAATGAGGGTTACGACAGAAGGGGCTACGACCGAAGGGGATTCAATCGATTCGGCTTCAGCATAGAAGGTACACATTTTCCCTCTCATTCATTACAGTGCAATTGCCATTTTTATGTCTGGGCCCTGTTGCACAAAGCCTTCTATTGATAGTAACTTTACTACCAATGGCAACCTCTATGGAAACCTTGAATTTGATTAGCTGTCGAGTAGTGTTACCATGGTAGTTACTATATAGAGTTACCATTAATGGTATGTTTTATGAAATGGTGTCTGTCTTCGAAAGAATTGTCTTCCATGGAAACCTTGAATTTGATTGGCTGTTGAGCAGTGTTGCTATGGTAGATACCATTAGTGACAGAGAAAACCATTCATGGTAAGTTTTATCAAATGGGGTCTGTCTTTTAAAGAAATGTAATTGATTGCAACTTGACTTGAGATTGATATCCATTGCGACTCTGTAATTGAGGATGAAGGATTGGACATGTTCTCTAGTCAAACCAATAATTATTGCAACTCTTTTTAAGACAGGGCCTACTCATTAAAAAACGAAGTACATGGGATGCAATATGAATGTCACAAGCTTCTCATATAAACAATTATTGATGGAAAGTGGGGATCACTTTCAATTAATTTGCAATTGATAATTTCCATTCACTATCAAATCATTTCAGTGGAATTTACTGGTCAGATAGGAATGCATGTTGTACTGCTCAAGATATAGCCTAAGGTTGCAAAAGTTGCCAGGTGTTCAAATCTGCAACATCTTTAAACCATGGCAATTGTAACTGTACTCTTGTTAGCTATTAGATTACATTCCAAGAATATATTGAAGGCATTTCATATCTTCTACAAGTTACTTACCGAGGAAGTGTCATCTCTAGTGATGCATACAATACTAGAGAGATTAAAACTCGTACAATGCTAGCCAAGAAAGCATTCACAAAACATAGTAGGGTTCTGACATCGAAAAGGCTCAATCTAAACTTAAGAAAGAGACTTGCCAAATGTTTAGTTTGGAGTGTGGCACTGTATGGCTCTGAGACCTGGACCATCAGGAAGGCAGAAGAAAGGATGCTTGAAAGTCTAGAAATGTGGGTATGGAGACGAATGGAAGCAATCAGCTGGAAAGATAGAATAACAAACGATGAGGTATTACAGAGAGTGAAGGAGGAAAGGAATCTGCTGAAAATCATCAGAAGATGAAAAAGAACTGATTAGGACATATTCTGAGAGGAGAAAATATGCTACGAGACATACTTGAAGGGAAGATCAATGACAAAAGGGGAAGAGGACGACCAAGAACTGGGATGGTGTCTGACCTGAAAGGCAACATAATTTATGGAATGATGAAGAGAAAAGCAGAAGATCGAGAGGGATGGAGAAAGGACTGACTTGACTATGGTGTGTGGACCTGCCACATTGGCAGAACACCCAAGAGGAAGACAAGTTACTTCTTGGCGTGTAACAGAAGGTCATGACCCCTTTAAGAAATATGCAATTATAGATATATTTTTGAAGTGATGAAAGATGTTTTCTCTGCTCTTTTCTCACAAATTTCATTTTTCTTGACAGGTTACAACAGGGATGGGTTTGACGTGAGGGGTTACGATCGGCGTGGCTACAACCGTTATGGCTTTGATCGGAGTGGTTACGACGAGAGAGGGTATAATCCTTTTGGCTACCATCGAAGCGGAAGCGTAGACACATCAGATTACTACAACGCCCAAGGTAGCTGCATATTTTATCAATCCTCTCTCTATCTGCCTCACGTCCTCACATAAATAAATGAATAAGATAATCACATGGAAATTTGCCTTCTACCAGGCTGAGTGTAGTATTAACAAATATCCAGAGCTACTAAGTGCTTAAGCATTAAGGGTCCATCTCAAGATGTTACGCATAACACCCATTTTTCTCAGGCATCAGGACCTGACGGGAAATAAACAAAAAGTAGCATTTGCAAGACCACGACACTACACTTTGAACTCACGATTTTGTGCAAGTAAGATCGAGGTCCATACAAATCGAGATTGCGCAGTGCAGCAATGAATGCACATATCAGCAACTATCGATACGGTATGTACATGATGGATGATAAATCACTCGCAAGCATCACATGGTTCCTGTACGTACGTATCGCCATGGTGCGTAAGTCGATATCGCGGTGGAGCCCATCTTGTCACGTCATCATGAAAATCTCACGCCTATAATTTTTTTGGCATCTCTGCACATTACAAGTGAAGATTGACATTAATGCATAGACATTCATAAATTACAGACTGTAGTCTTTTCCCAGATGTCGAAATCATGTTTCTTCAGCATGATGTTAGGAATCTGATCTATTTTTGTCCACAACATGTCTTATATTTGGATTATTTGCAATCAGACGGCACTAAAATTATGTCAAATGCATTCTTTCAAATCACACTGATGTTAGAGAATCAATTCCTCATATGTATGTTGTCTAGCTTTTTATGATTGATTTTGCAACCGCTACTCTGCATATAATTACCAATGCCTAGATGTAAATGAAAAAAAAAATTGATTCATTGATTGATTTGCAACTGCCGACCTGCAGGTGACAACTACCAATGCCTGGTCGTAAATGAAAAATATTTAATTTAATTCATGGATTGATTATGCAACCACTAATGTGCAGGCTACAATTACCAAAGCCTGGTCGTAAATGAAAAATATTAATTTAATTCATGGGTTGATTATGCAACTACTAATGTGCAGGGTACAAGTACCAATACCTGGTCGTAAATGAAAAATATGTAATTTAATTCATGGATTGATTTTGCAACCGCTTCTCTGCAGGTTACAACTACCAATGCCTGGACCGGACTGGAGTGAACCAGGAGGGCTATGATCGCTTCGGCTTCGACTCAAACTTCCTTGACCCCTCGTTCTGCAACTACTCGTTCACCGGGCCGCATGTGATGCGTCTGACTCTCCACCTAGACGAGCTCCTCTTCAACCAGAATGTGGAGTTTCTCCGATCCATCCCACGCACATGCCCTCTTCCTACCAATGTAAGCTTAGAGAAGGACTGTATAAGTCGTTATTTTTACAAGGGTTTTATTTCTGGGATTTTGCAAATCGATGAAGGGTCGAGAAATTAACATCATGCGAACATGGCCACATAATCTTGATCGCTAAGTGCATGCGCCACACGCTGCTGCGCGCGTAAATGAAGGTAGTACCAGCACTCTCGATCTCATGATGGGATATACCGGGGCCGTATACTGTGGGCGTTACTATGCGGTCACACACAATCGAGCGTGGCAATAACATGTATAAATACAGTTTGTCTTCTCCCATTTGCACGTGTATATGCTTTGTGTTAGCTCATGTGTACATGTCTCCAGTGCTGACACTCTCTCTCTCTCTCAGCTCTCCTTCACTTCTCTTTTCGCTGCCCCCCCTCCCCCACGCAGGAGCCGGTGCTGTGGTATGAGCAGACATGGCTGGCTGACCCCAAGGACCTGCCCAGCAAGACCAGCGAACTAGGCATCAGCCACTTCCCGCTCTCAACTGCCTCTAGAAGGTTAGAAAGCAATTGTTCCCACTCTCCCTGTATCCATTAATTAAGACAAAGGCCTTCTTGAGAAAAACTGATCGCTATTTACCCTTTAAATTGGCAACATTATTTTTTACAATACATTTTTTATGAAGAAACATAAATTTCATTATAGTTAAATAAAACATCAAAATCTTTCAAGTTAGAGCAGATATCGTGCCAATTTGAAGAGCAAAAGAGGGATTTCAACCTTTTGAGAAAATTGACATTTAAAAAATATGGGAGAGCACACCTGACCTTTTAAAAATCTAAATTTTACTATTTCATTTGCACACAAAAAATGTCAACAAAATGTTAACTTGACGAGGAAGCAGTGCACTAAATTGTGATATCTCTCATTGTTTACAATTCTTTTGCTAGCTTTCAAAATCTGTAATGACCAGTGTTTTACATATCTTTCCATTCCAATCGCATCCCTTCATCATGACTCTGTGCTTCCACTTCTATTATTTCTGCTAGGAACAATTGATTTTCACATTGCCACATGTTCATATTTTATCTTAATGATTGTATAATGTAACTTTTTATTTTGTATTTATTGATGCTATTCTCCTGGCCCTCCTCATTGTAGGGATAATCCCTGTGCCAATAGTTGCAAGGACAATAGCACCATTATAGCACTTTAAACATAGTATTAAAGAGATAGTTCACCCTGAAGATAGGTTGGTTTCAATAAAAGGAGATGCATGACAGAAACATATTAGTGAAGGTTTTATTAAAATCCGTCAAAGGATAAGAAAGCTATGATCTTTTAAAGATTTGATTTTGTGACGTCACATGCGAGGTGCTCTCCCATATATCAATTGTGTGCAATTTTTTTCAAAAATATCCATTTTCTCAAAAAGATATGCATCTTTTTACCCGTGCATTTGATGCGTCATTTGAAATATGTTTTTACCCACATACCTGTATGAACATAAGTCCATTGTCACAAAAAGAAAAAGAGCCATTTATGAAATTATTTTGTACACAACTTACGGGAGAGCATCTCGCAAGTGACGTCACAAAATTGAAATTTCAAAAGATCATAACTTTTTTATCCTTTGTCAGATTTTCGTCAAACCTTCACTTATATGTTTCTTTCATGTTTCTGCTTTGATTGAAACCGACTTATTTTCAGAGTGAACTATTCCTTTTAGTGCAGAAGAATTGTGTATTATTATTATTATTATTATGAGATTCAAAAGAGGAAATCCAGAGTGATCTCAATTCCCTTGTTAGATTCTGTCTTGACGTGGAGCCGCTGATCTCTAACTGCCCGTGCGATGGCGCCCCAGTGATCTGTGACCTCAACCCCTGTAATATCGGCTGTGGGGGTTACGATGATGCGGTGTGCTTCATCGACTTCTGCCAGGAGTGTCGCGCCACGTGGTATCGTGATGGCAATGCCGTCAACTGCAACCTGGAGGTCAACGGTAAGCATGTTGCCATTCGGCTCTTCTGCCCTACGCTGACAAAAGGAAGCAAATTACTCACATTTCATCGTTTTATCATTAAGATACAGGAGAAACTTTTCCACACAATTAGGGCACTTCAGGACTGTAGAAAATGGATAGGAGTTCATTTCAAAATCCTCAATATTCTGTCTGCCCTATGTTGACAAAAGGAAGGAAGCCGCAAATTGCACACATTTCATAATTTTGTCATTAATAATAATAATAATAATAATAATGATAATATTCAATTCTTAGAGACGCATACTTACCTTCACATTGCACATCCATTCCACAAAAAATGATATCCCACACTTATCCTATTGTAATAAAGTGATTTTTTTTTCTGTATAGCTTAATAATATCTCGCCAATAATTAATTTATAATTGCAATGTCATTTTGATTGGGGGAGGGCGGTTTCAGGATTTCTGATACTTCTAGATATTTGTTGCTTGTTTGGTTTGCAGACTGCGTTAATGGCTCCCTCTCCTATCCATCTGGGTCGTCATGGAAACCTGATTCCTGCACTACCTGCACCTGTCTCGTGAGTATAGACGTCTTGCCAAACCTCTCCTGCGTCTACCTGCCAAAAAGCCAAACCGATTTTGACTCATTTGGGACAAATGTTTTTTTAGGCTCTCCTCTCAGTACCAAACAGGCACAGTCCCATTGAGATTACAACACAGAATATTGCATGTGGGACTGAGAGGGTTAACTACTCTCGTGTCATTAGCAAATATTCACAGTCCCATGTCAATTACAACACAGTTTATCAACTTTAGGACTAAAAGGGTTAACCACTCCCCTCTACTACTACTACTAATTCGAGAGCATGCATAGGCTTCAGCCTATGCCTTCTCGGGTTCCATGAATGTAGCACCTCCAGACCTGTCTATCCAGCATGGCTGTCCTCAGCTCACTATCACTATCAAGGCCAGTGTCATTCTTTAATACACTAATGTAAGTGGCTCGACTTCTCCCTCTTCTTGCAGTACCCTGTTTAGGCTCCCAGAGTTGAGGGGATTAGCAGATAGTTCAGGGTGTCTGACACAGTGCCCCGCTATTTTCATTCTCCTCTCACGCACTTTGATAGATACTTTTGTTAGACCACGTTATATAAATTGACATTTCGTATGAAGTCACATCAGGACACATTAAGAGCTATCCTAAGCATGCGTGTGTAATCAGTGCTTTCTCTTGTTGGGCTGTGAGTGTCCATGTCTCTGCTCCATAGAGCAGGACAGATTCAACTGTTGCAACAAAAAGCCGGCGTTTTATGTCAAAACTCCCCTCTAAGTACCAAACAGTCATAGTCCTATGTCAATTACAACACAGTTTAGCACATATGGGACTGAGAGTGTTAATGATTTATTTTCCTCTGTCCTAGAGAGGTACGGTGGATTGCCTGAGGGACTCCTGCCTACCGACGCTGTGTGAATACCCAGCCACACCCTTCGGGGAGTGCTGTCCTGTTTGTTATGGTGAGCTGACTGTAGAAGTAATCATTGTCTGGGCGTGAGTGCATACATGAATTATTTATATTGATCAATATTTTATTATCACTCTATACAGATATATATTCATGTATAATGACAGATCATTGATACAGAGTGAAGGTGACAAGAATACAAATTATATAATTTCCAGTGAATGGGAGTCATAATATGTGATTTCTAACCCTTATCCCTTTTGCAGATCGAAAAAGAAAGGGGAGAAACGTAACGGAGAACGATGCTGTATTAGAACTTCCCTCCCAATGGTAGAACTGTAAAGTAACTTTAAGCAAAATTATAGTGATTGCTAGATTTTGAGGTGTTGGGCGCATCGTCCAAAACCTATAGCCTGGAGACCGCTGTGCGCTATGGTCCTCACAGGTCCACTTTACAGTGCATGCGTTCAATGGGAACAATGGTCCACATGGCGCGCTGACAGGGACAATACAATTATGAACGTAGACTATTGTCGATGCTTTTCAAACGTTAACAGGGATAGTTTTTCACTTTCCCTGAAAAGGTTTGTGAGGCTGTGACTATGAGATTTCATAAACATTATCATTAGGGGAGACTGCAGATTCCTGCAGAGTTTTCCTTAAAAATTCACAGTTGGTATCCCAAAGATACGTGCTAAATATGTGCAAACTTTCATGAAGTTTGCAGATGTTTGTAAAAGGGACGGGCCATCTTTAACAATCTGCGTTCTCTCCCTTAGATTGTCAGTATGGTGATCAGCTGATCCTGAACAGAGACAGAATGGTCCCCATCAACGATGACTGCGCTTTCTGCATGTGTGAGGTCAGTAAAAGCTTGGACAGAATAATGAGGATAGGGTGCATATGTAAAGCCCCTAATACGAAACGTATGATTTCTACTCGCTTTACAAATGTGTTGCCCTGGTCACTGGAAGCTTGTAAGTATTTGTGACAGCTGACCAATACCAAAGGATCATTTTAGCATTATGGGAGCCACTGCTGTGTAAGTAGCAAGTAGCGATCTCTGGTCCGTTAACAATCCTCCCTTGCCGTGTAAACAGGCTGTATCTCACTTTGTGGTCAAGATCAGGATCAAGTACCAATGAAAGCAAATTATATCGTACGAGCAAAATAAATCTAGATTTTAGTGAAAGGGCTTTCTGGGGTAATTTCAATTTACAAAGAAATTTTAGGCATACACCCAGTAGTAAGGATAGCATGCTCCATCCTATAAATGAATGAAAAACAAGTCAGACAAACATCTTGGAACCAGATGGGATTTGAACCTGCAATCTACTGCTTACCGGGCAGCGACTTAACCACGCCAGCTATTTCTGGTTCACGGGTCAAGACACAACAACATAGAAACAAATACCCAAAAGAGTCTCATTTAATCTGACTCATGAGCAGTTCCCTGTAGGGGCAACTCATTTCTTTGTAAATTTCTTTGTAAAATCAAAATAAATCTCTGCTTCAATGGGTATCACTTCAACACCACATCATGCTAAGTTGCATATCTCAAAGCAGGTTGAACGTAGATTTTCCTTACCACTGAGTCTAATCTCCACACATGAATGATTCAAAGCTTTTGTGATTTGTCAGTTGCTTCTGTTTGCTTAAAGGGATAGTCACCCTGAAATTAATTTGGTTTCAATAATCAGAGACACATAAAAGAAACATACTCGTGAAGGTTTGATGAAAATCTTTCAAAGGATAAGAATGTTATGATCTTTTAAAGTTTTGATTCTTCGATTTTGTGACGTCACATGCAAGGTGCTTTTCGATATGTTGTGCACTTTTTTTCTCGAAAATGTGCATTTTCTCAAAAAATTATGTATCCCTTTACATGTACATTTCATACATGGTTAGAAATACATTTTTACACACATACCTGTATGAAAAAAAAAACAGTGTCAAAAACAGAAAAAGAGTAATTTTATGGAATATTCTGTACACACCTCCCACGTGATGTCACAAAATTGAATTTTCAAAAGATCATGTCTTTCTTATCCTTTGACAGATTTTCTAAACACCTTCATTGATATGTTTCTTTCATGTTCCTGCTCTTATTGAAAAAACAACTTATTTTCAGGGTGACTTATCCCTTTAGGTTGATCAAAATTAAATCTTGACTTTGTAGTTATTTTGAAGTGGAAGATAGCTGAGTCTTATTTTCATTTTTATTGCAGAACGGCAATGTACGATGTCAAGCCAGGGAGTGCCCCACACCACAGTGTAGCCACCCACTCAAACCAAGGAACGGATGTTGCCCTGAGTGTAACGGTAAGAAAAGCAACAAAAAGTCCAGAGTAGATTTAGAAAAAAAAAATAGCTTTGCATTTTAGAGAGGTCCTGCCATGTTTTAGAGCCATTTACTCAAACCTCGGAATGTGTGTTACCCTCAGTTGATGGTAAAGCAAAACATACCCTTGTCACAGTGTTTAACAAGGAGCAAAATAATATCATTTCTATTGACCAAGGAGAAAAAAATATAATTGGATATTTTGTTTGTTGACCAAGAGTGAATTATGATAGTGTACATTATTTATGTCGACCGTGTTGTAAACATGTCTTTGGTGAATATTTTTTTATGTTGCATCAGATGGGAACATGTTTTTGGTAAACATTATTCATGCTGCATAGGGTGTGAACATGTTTTAGGTGAATATCATTTCTGTTAAATAATATATTTTTTATATTGGCCAGGTTGTTGTTTATGGTGAATAATATTTATATTGACCAAGTTGTAAACCTGTTGTTGGTGAATATTTTTCATATTGACCAGGCTGTGAGTACGAGGGAGCTCGTCTGGCCAATGGGGAGACCTTCTCCCCCGACCTCTGTAGCTCCTGCTCCTGCCGCTACGGGTCGGTGACCTGCGAGCCCGTCCGCTGTCCAATCCTGAGCTGTCTGCAACAGACCACGCCCACTGGCGAATGCTGCCCTCGTTGCTCTGACGGGTGCGAGTACGAGGGGATGGAGTTCACGAACGGAGACTTCTTCACACCGATGTCAAATCCGTGTCTACGATGCTCATGTCTAGTAAGCTACTTAGGCCTATCACTTACATGTAAAAGGGATAGTCCAACCTGAAATTAAATTGTTTTTTAATGAAACATGACAGAAACATATTAGTGAAGGTTTGATAAAAATCTGTCAAAGGATAAGAAAGTTATGATCTTTTACAGTTTTGATTTTGCGACATCACATACCAGATGCTCTCCCATATGTTGTTTACAATGATTTTTTTTTAAATATGCATTTTTTCAAAGAGATATGCATACTTTTACTTGTACATTTGATACATTATTAGACATTTTTGTGTTTACTCACAGATCTGTATGGAGACAAAAAATCATTCCGTTGTCAAAATCAGAAAAAGAACAATTATGAGAGAGCACCTCGCATGTGTGACGTCACAAATTCAAAATTTTTAACGATCATAACATTCATATCCTTGGACGGATTTTCATCAAATCTTCACTTTTATGTTTGTTTCATGTGTCCCCTTTCATTGAAACTAAAATAATTTCAGTGTGAACTATCCCTCTAATCATACTCGCCCTCTCTGTTCCATCAGAACAACATTGTCCGGTGCAACCCGCTTCCCTGCGAGCCCGCCCCCTGCCCCAACCCCGTCCTCCTCCTGGGGGCGTGCTGCCCCATCTGCACCGACAAATGCGTCTACAACGGCCGCACCTACAACAACGCCGAGCGCTGGGTGTCCGACGACCAGTGCCAGCAGTGCTTCTGTCAGGACTCGCAGGTCACGTGTGCAGACCTAGCAACATGCCGGGACGAGTGCCAACACGGGTAGGCCATGGTGTTCCACTCTTAAAGGGAAAGTCCACCATTAGGTTATTGGTTTTAATGCAAGCAGAAACAGATGAGTGAAGGTGTGATGAAAATCTGTCAAGGGATAAAAAAGTTATGATTTTTATGATTTGATGGGTCCCGAATCTGTTTACGCAATATCTTGAGAACTGCTCGCCAGATTTGCTTGAAACTTTTTTTACAAGGAAATCAAAATCCAGTGATGCAATTCTAATCAAAAGTGGTACAAAGATGGATCATTATTGGAAATAGATCAATGACATATTTGGTTAAATCTGTGAAATGTTAGAGGTCAAAGGTCAACGAACTTTGCCAAATGAAAATGAAAATGTGTGTAAGAAGGAGTCTGTTTGTGTGGTATCAAGTCTGAGCATATACTTTCTTGATGTTTTGTCCTCAGGCACATAGCGGAGGGCCAGTGCTGTTCAGACTGCGTGGACTGCCAGTTCGAAAGCCAGTTCAGACGCAATGGAGATGAGTTCCCCAGCGCTGACGGCTGCAGCAGCTGTCGATGCCACTACGGCACGGTGCGTTGCCAGAAGCAGGCCTGCCCTAGCACCGGCTGTCGCCTGAACGAGACCCCCGACGGTGAGTGCTGCCCGGTTTGCCGCGGATGCGTGGACCGTTCGGGGACGCGCCATGAGCACGGCGCCCGCTTCGTCCCGCCGTTCGACGTCTGCTCGGAGTGCTCGTGCGAGGAGGGACGACTCATATGCGAAACGCTTCGCTGCACGGACATCTGCGCCCATCCGATCATCCGGGCCGACGAGTGCTGCCCGATCTGCGATGGCTGCCAGGACCGGGGTGTCGTTTACGGCAACGGGGATGTTGTGGAGGCGAGGGAGGCGTGTCAGTCATGTCGCTGCGTGCGTGGTAGCATCCTTTGTGACCCTATCCCATGTCCAGCGCTGACCTGTCCGCAGCCCGTCCAGCTGCCCGGTCAGTGCTGTCCGGAGTGCAGGCAGTGCGTGTTTGAGGGCAGCACATACCAGAATGAGGAGGAGTTCATCTCGGACAGGGACCCGTGTCAGACATGTCGCTGTGAGGTAAAAACTTTGTAATAATAGTAATAATAATAATAACTTTATTATTAATTTTCTTTTGCACTTAGTTATTAGGTATAAAAATACAAATACTGGGGGATACCGTGTTTCACCAAGCTGTTTTTAAGCTGAGAATGTCTTTACGACTGGTGACCCTTTCTTGTGCTGGATGAGATACGCCGATTGGTTCCTGTTTTAAGATAGTGGGAATTGATCTCCAACAATCCTAATCAAATTTGACAAAACAAAAAAGTTGTATTCAGACACGTGTTAACAATACGAACTTTAATTTATAAACATCAGATTTGAAGTTTAGCTGATGGGAATCAAAATCATTGAGAACCTGATTTAGCACAAGAAAGGGTCACCAGTCGTTCTTAGCTGAAGAACAGCTTGTTGAAACACCCCTTGATCAGCAGCACAAGCTGAAAGGATTTGCTTACAATATTTGATGAACACATATATGCAATCAATGGCAATCGCGATGGTAAAAAATACAACCAATCTTTCAACCATATATATTTTTCATTAAAATGCAAATATTTAATGATCATGAGATCTTGTGAAATCTATTAGCTCCTGAGGTGAAGTAGTGGGCATGGGGTACTGAACTTAGTACCCCATGTCCTCCATTCAACTGAGGGTACCAATAGATTCCACAAAAATCCTGAAAAAGATCATGAGATATTAGTTTTAAATCCATCATTAATATATTCTGTGTCATTCACCCCTATTTGTGGTCATGTGACATACTTTTAACCAATCAACAAACTGGAATAAATCAATCAAGATGGATATAAGAATTTTATTTTGTATAGAAGATCATATTACTGTTTGAATCAGCAATTATATAGGTATAATTCCTAATAACTCTCTTAAAATTTGCAGAATTTTGATTTGGTCTACTTCATCTTATTGTTGGTCTTTTCTTCCATTGACACCTGGTGCTTTTTCTCAATTGACACCTGGTGCTTTTTCTTAATTTACACCCTGTACTCTTTCTCAATTTACGCCCAGTGCTTGTTTTCTCACACCCTGTACTATTCCTCCATTATTAACATCCTGTGCTTTTTATCCATTTACATTCTTAACTTTTTCTCAATTAACACCCTGTGCATTTATCAATTTACACCCTGTGCTTTTTATCAATTTACACTCTGTGTTTTTTATCAATTTACACCCTAAACTTTTTCTCAATTAACACCCTGTGCAGGTGGGAGAGGTGCGGTGCTCTGACCTGCGGACCCAGGGTCTGGTGTGTGGCCCTCCCTGCACCCATCCGGTCAGGGTGCCCGGTCAGTGCTGCCCGGAGTGCTCCCAGTGCGAGTACGACGGCCGCACCATCCCCAACGGCATGCAGTTCCGCCACTTCACAGACCCCTGCCAGATCTGCTCATGCTCGGTAAGGGCAGTCAAATCTTTCGGATTCTATCAATATTTTTCTCAAATTTGTACGAATATAGCAGCACCTGAGTTCAACCACACTGCTGATTGCAATGGGTTGTCGTCACCGTTTGCAGTGTGTCCAGACATTTGGGCCCTGTTGCATAAAACTTCCCACTGATGGTTACTCTACTACCAATAGTAACTTCTATGGAAACCTTGAATTAAGCGATGTTTCAGTGGTAGTTACCATTGGTGAAAGAATTACCAGTAATGGTATGTTTTATGCAACAGGTCCCTGAAGCTGACTGGATTTAATTGCAATTAGTGTTTTTAAACATATGGAGCTGATTGCATTTTGATTGCCACTTATTCCAGTCGATGTTTTCAAATGTATGGAGCTGATTGCATTTGATTGCCAGTGATTGTAGTCAGTCATTGCAATCAATGTGTTATCCACTGTAGACGCTCTCATATACACTCGTTGAGCATATTTTATCAATTTAAAGAGAAAACATCTCGCCAGTACTCTGCCTTACCGTTTATATATGTATGTGTGCAGTGTTTTTATGCCTCCGCCACGAAGTGGCCGGAGGCATTATGTTTTCGGGTTGTCCGTCCGTCCGTCCATCCCGAATCCGTTTAGGCAATATCTTGAGAACCGTTAACCAGATTTGCTTCAAACTTGGTACATGTGTGTATTGCATGAAACCAATGAAGTGTGTAAAATAGGGGTCAATTCTGATTGAGGTCAAAGGTCAAAGGTCAATGAACTTTGTGAAACATTGCCCAAAATTGACCTTTTTCACAATAAAGCCAAATCCAAGGATGCAATTCTTATGAAACGTGGTACTAAGATGGATCACTACTTGGCAATAGACTGGTGACATTTTTTGGTGAAATTTCTGGAAGGCCAGAGGTCAAAGATCAATGAACTTTGCAACAATTTGCTAAAAATTGGCCCCAAATTGATATTTTTCACAATAAACCCAAATCCAATGGTGTAATTCTAACCAAACATGGTACAGAGATGTAGATTGATGGAAGTTTGGGTGAAATACCTGAAAGGTCAAAGGTCAATGAACTTTGCCAAAAATAGCTGAAAAATTGCAGCCAAAGTAATATTTTTCAAAATAAATCAAGATCCAATCGTGCAATACCAACCAAACATGGTGCAAAGATGGATCACTACTTGGGGGTAGACTGATGACATTTTCTGGTGAAAATTCTCAAAGGTCAGAGGTCAAAGGTCAGTGAACTATGCCAAAATTAGCTAAAAATTGTGCAAAATTTTACATTTTTCACATTTAATGCAAAACTAATGGTTCAATTTGAACCAAACATGGTACAGAGATGTATCACTTTATGGAGGTAGACTGGTGAAAGTGTGGGTAAACTTTCTGAAAGGTCAAAGGTCAATGAACTTTACCCCCAGATTGGCTAATTTTACCCAAACTTGATACAAGGATGGTTTTAGATGGACTGATTAGATTGGAAGTCAAAGGTCAATGAACATTGCCAAACTTGGCCAAACATGGAAAAACAGAATATGATATTTTCATTTCACATAGGAATTAAATGGTTCATTGCCCAACAAACAGGTTTTCTGAGAATAAATGTAAATAGAGCTAGCAAAGAGGCAGAGGCATATTTATCGACTGCACGGCAGTCGAATTGCTCTAGTTTTCTCTAATGATCAGTGATGTTTTCATCTTGTATGTGCTATTCTGACAGCCAGTTTCCTCCCATCTCTCTCTCTCTCTCTCTCTCTCTCTCTCTCTCTTCCAGAGCGGGTCTGTGACCTGTGACCCAGAGACTTGCCCTCAAGCCCAGTGCAGGAATCCCGTCTACGTCAACCCCAACGACTGCTGCCCTCGTTGTCAGGTCTGCGTCGACAGCGGACAGGAGTACCTAGAGGGCGACAGCTGGCAGTCATCCAGCGACCCTTGCCTGGACTGCCGGTGCGAGGCAAGTGTATAGTATCGCATCAATCGTATCATGTTTAGTCTGCCCTTTTAGCCATTAAAGGGATAGTTCACCCTGAAGAAAGATTGGTCTCAATGAAAGCAGAAACATGAAAGAAACATATTAGTGAAGGTTTGACGAAAATCTGTCAAGAGGTGAAATGGTAAACATCCTTTTTAGAAAATGGACATTTTCCAACAAAATTGTACACATCATAAGGGAGAGCACCTTGCATGTGACATCACAAAATCAAACTTTAAATTAAAATAACTTTCTTTACCTTGGACCGATTTTTGTAAAACCTTCGCCATTATGTTTGTTTCATGTGTCTCCTTTTATTGAAACCAAAATAATTTACGGGTGAACTTTAACTTTCCCTTTTAACTACACATATATGATCATGAATCACGGTCACATGATATAAAAACATGTAACATATTCTGACTGGAGAGGAGGGGGGAGTTATTTTGACACCCCCCCCCCCCTCGTACAAAATCTGGGACTGACGCACAACTGTTGTATATTGTGGCAAACCTTTTCATTACTTTTTGTCTCGCCCACCGGAGGTGAAGGCGAGACTAAGGGATCCAAATGGCGTCCGTCCGTCGTCCGTCCGTCGTCCGTCCGTCGTCCGTCCGTCGTCCGTCCGTCGTCCGTCACAAATGTTAAAGTTTACCTGCAAGACTCTCTTATGATCCATAACTTCACATGGGTTGCTTGGATTACAACCTAACTTGGGTCATAGATGCACTGGGGGTACCTTCATGTTATGGTGGCGTTGGAGGTCACAGGATAAGGTCAAAGGTCATTTGAGGTCATACGTTAAAGTTTACCTGCAAGACTCTCTTTTGACAAATAACTTCACATAGGTCGCTTGGATTACAACCTAACTTGGGTCATAGATGCACTGGGGGTACCTTCATGTTATGGTGCTGTTGGAGGTCACAGGATAAGGTCAAAGGTCATTTGAGGTCATACGTTAAAGTTTACCTGCAAGACTCTCTTTTGACAAATAACTTCACATAGGTTGCTTGGATTACAACCTAACTTGGGTCATAGATGCACTGGGGGTACCTTCATGTTATGGTACCGTTGGAGGTCACAGGATAAGGTCAAAGGTCATTTGAGGTCATACGTTAAAGTTTACCTGCAAGACTCTCTTTTGACAAATAACTTCACATAGGTTGCTTGGATTACAACCTAACTTGGGTCATAGATGCACTGGGGGTACCTTCATGTTATGGTACCGTTGGAGGTCACAGGATAAGGTCAAAGGTCATTTGAGGTCATACATTAAAGTTTACCTGCAAGACTCTCTTTTGACAAATAACTTCACATGGGTTGCTTGGATTACAACCTAACTTGGGTCATAGATGCACTGGGGGTACCTTCATGTTATGGTACCGTTGGAGGTCACAGGATAAGGTCAAAGGTCATTTGAGGTCATACGTTAAAGTTTACTTGCAAGACTCTCTTATCACACATAACTCATCACATGTTGCTACAATGGCAATCAAACTTGGATGATGGATGCACTGGGGGCACCTGCATGTTATTGTGCTGTAAGAGGTCACATGATAAGGTCAAAGGTCATTTGAGGTCATACATTAAAGTTTACTTGCAAGACTCTTGGTGAAGGCTTCCTAACTTGTGCACAGAATTGTGTGAGCATGTGTGAGCATTACTGATGTAGATTTAGGCAAACATTACTCATGCACATTTATGCAAATTTATTCAAAGTCACTATTTTGCACCTGATTTTGATGTTGTCTGTTTAAAGGTGCTTATTTGTTTGTTTCAGTTTTCTTTTGCGTAGCAACGGAGATCGCGATATTTCTGGTTATTTTCGCAAGTGGGCGAGACACAATATTGCTAATGCCTTGTTTTAGACCAATTCAGTTCAGATGTTACGCAGCATTATGTAATTGTATGTCCAACCAAAGTCTGACAAAAAGTGCCATATTGCATAGGTTTTGTGTACAAACTACTGTTTATCCTGTTTCACTATATCACTACCAATTGCTCCTTTTGGGCCATTTACTTGATCCCATTGTTCTTTAAACTTATCAAAATACATATCTGAAGTAAAAAAAAAAATGAAATTAAAAGATCCCCCCCACATCAGAATTTGCCCACAAAAAGCCCCATCAGAAGAGGGTCAATATGTAAGCACAAATAATTCACAAAATTCACTGATAACATCACACACACTGTGATAAAAAAAAAACAATTTTAGATTCTAAAATGCTATATTAACATATAAATATCATGGGATCATATAACACTCACTTAATACATAACATACAAATGTGCAACATTTTTTCTTCTTTTTTTTTTTTTGGGGGGGGGAGGGGAACTTATGTCGGTAATGTGCATTGATTTTGAAATATTTCTTGCGCATACAATATTATAGCACTTAACACATGAAGAA
This sequence comes from Arbacia lixula, assembly GCA_963669155.1. Taxonomy (NCBI): domain Eukaryota; kingdom Metazoa; phylum Echinodermata; class Echinoidea; order Arbacioida; family Arbaciidae; genus Arbacia; species Arbacia lixula. The sequence continues at coordinate 14,436,991 of OZ022597.1, forward strand.
CTTAGCACCATCATCTCTAACTGGCCATGTGGATATTTCCCTGATATACAGGTATATATAGGCTACAATGTTTATAAATATATGTATTTATCCGTTAGAAGGTTTAAGAGCCCATCGTCTGCTTAGCAGCATAGTAGAGGGGCATAATTTCTAATATAAAAATCATACATTTTATTCAATTTAGGAAGTAATTTCAATCAATTATTTTGGTTTTTGTCCTTGTTGATGTGTATGTATTTATTCATCAAAAGGATTGTAAGGCCTCATTTTCTACTTAGCACCACATCTGAGAGGCTCACTTTCTAATAAAAATCATATTTAACTCAAATGACAAGAAGTAAAGAAGTGCTACAAGTAGATTGAATAAATGATTAATTTTAAACACGTACATATGATATGTTCAGACTGAACATATTGCTGTTTCTTTCTTTATAAATATCACAACTGTAATTACAGTACCCTGTTCCTATTCCTTAATGTATTCTGTTCTGAGAAGCGCAGAGAGACATTCAATTATTCCAATGTTTTTTGCTCTTCAAACATTTTCCATTGTTATTATTCATGATTAAGTTGATCTTGAAACTCTTGGCTTTTATTATTGGTAGAGAAAGATTTAATCCGCTCAGTGACATCCATTGAGAGTTCTGTATGAATGACAACACAGTGCATTGACTATAGGACTGAGAGAGTTAACTTTTTGCCCATCTCTGCTCAACAGTTGCTCTTAGTTAATTGATCTTGAGGCTTTACCTTCTTTTGGTTTGTATTATTGGTACAGAGTGAGTTAACCCTCTCAGTACGATTTACTGAGAGTCCCAAATAGATGACCAAACAGCGCATTGACTATACGACTGAGAGTGTTAAAGATTGTCCGTGCCTTTTGCGAGCTTAAAATTTGAAATTGTCTATCACGATCGTAAATTGAAGAAAGTGTGATTCAAGACCATTTGTAAGAATATAGCATGTTGAAGCTTTCTGTATATGTAAAAATTTCAGCCGTTACATTTCAAACCGACTTTTTTAAAGTATCTATGTGGTTAGTATGCATGTGTGAAATCCTAATTTTATGAGTAATTACCAAACTTTGGAGATGATTCCTTCTATAGAACAATATCTTTCATAATATGTTTTATGATTTAATAAACAGATTAATCAATAAAGCAGATATTTCAACACAAACTGCTAAGAGCCTGAGGTAAAGACTATTAATCAGACGTTGTTTACGTGCATTATTTGAATTTTGCACTACGTATCAGTTTCAAATTATGAATATACAGCTTGCTAACACTTCTCTATATGTTTTGCCAATGTTTCGATGGTTTTGTGGTGATCTGAAAAAGGGACGGGCTCTCTTTAACTCTTTGCCCATCTCTGTTTCACAGGATCTGCGTATCACCTGTGAGCCCCGAGCCTGCCCTGCCGTCAGCTGCACTCACCCTGCTAAGCTCTACAACACATGCTGTCCACAGTGTACTGACTGCGAGTACGACCGCCGCTACATCAACAACGGACAGGTCTTTGGGAACCCGCTGAACCAGTGTGAGCGCTGTACCTGCCTCAACGGGAACATCCTCTGCGAGGCGATGGAGTGTCCCCAGGCGCCATGCGTGAATCCGTACGTCCCTGAGGGAGAGTGCTGTCCAGTCTGCCAGGAGTGTACCTACAGCGGGGTTGTCTACCAGGAGGGCGAGACGTTCCAGTCGCCGCAGAACCCTTGTGTGGAGTGCACCTGCAGGAGCGGTCGGGTCTCCTGCGATCCGAAGCCGTGTCCTCCAGCGGATTGCGTGTATCCCAGGAGAGACACCTGCTGCGCTGTGTGTGATGGCTGTTACTACAATGGAGTGGAGCACAATGACGGCGCGCTGTTTCTGGACACCACCGTGTCCTGCGAGGAGTGTCAGTGCGTCGGAGGCAACGTCCTGTGCAGCCGGCCGCTTTGTCCCGAGCTTGAGAACTGCGAGATCGAGCGTACCCCTCCAGGAGAGTGCTGTCCCGTGTGCGAGGTGCTCAAGCAGCTGACATGTACGTTTGGTGACCAGATCTACAATGACGGCGATACCTTCTATAACCCAAACAATAATTGCCAACGATGTGAGTGCAGGAGCGGGAAGATCGATTGTGAGGATGCGCCTTGTCCTGCGGTGACCTGCACGGACCCCTTGACCATTGGATGTTGTCCATCCTGTGATGGGTGTACATTCGGAAATGCAAGTTATGCCAATGGTGTGGTCTTTGCTCAACCGGACAACCCATGTGGACAGTGCTCCTGTGAAGGTGGATCAGTGTCCTGCAGGCCTTTGTCGTGTCCTCCATTGGACTGTCCTCATAGGAACCAGCCAGAGGGTGTCTGCTGCGAGGTGTGCGTTGATCTGGACTGCGTGTTCCTGGGAGAGACCTTCCTACATGGCAAGCGCTTCAACCACCCCCAAGACACCTGCCAGGAGTGTGTCTGTGACGACGGTAACACCGACTGCACAGTCCCGCCGTGCCCTCCAATCAACTGTCCTTACCCTAAACAAGGACCCTGCTGCCAGCAGTGCGAGGGATGTCTGTACAACGAGGATGAATACAATGACGGTGATGTCTTCCTGAACCCCATTGACCAATGCCAGGAATGTGAATGCCAATCAGGATTCGTTGACTGCAGACCTAAATCATGCCAGCCAGCCCCATGCGATTACCCCATCACCATCTCAGGCGATTGCTGCCCAGTCTGCGAGGGCTGTCTGTACCTTGGTCGGCCATTTGAGAATGGAGCTCCATTCCCCAACCCTCAGGACCCATGCCAGACATGCACTTGCACTGATGGGAACGTCAATTGTGAGAGATCGGCATGTCGGGTCGCGAGCTGTCCATTCCCTGGCCAGGATCAGTGCGGCTGTCCTACCTGCGATACATGTTTCTACAACGACATTGAGATCAGTGATGGCGCTGTTTTCCCTCACATCAACGACTCCTGCAGGGAATGCATATGCAGACAGGGAGACGTTGACTGCAGACTGCGGGAATGCCCGCAACCCCGATGCCTTAACCCTGTCACGGTCCCTGGTAGGTGCTGCCCATCATGTGACGGTTGTGCGTACGATGGCAATAGCTATGAGAACGGACTAGAATTCCCGGATACTATAGACAGTTGCAGAGTGTGCACTTGCCTTAACGGGAATGTGAATTGTGCGAAGCGGCCTTGCAGCACGGTGTCCTGCACCCACCCCATGCCAGACGAGTGCAACTGCCCTGCCTGCGAGATGTGCATGTACGAGGACGTTATGGCTGCAAGTGGAACGACCTTCATGGATCCCAACAACATGTGCAGGGATTGTCTCTGCCTTGCTGGTTCTGTAAGCTGCATTGACAGGCAGTGCCCACCTGTCAACTGCTCCAGTCCTGTCAATCTGCCCGGAGACTGCTGCCCGTCGTGTCCAGTGTCACTCTGCAGACAGCCAGAGTTCCCCAACCCGTGCCAAGACTGTGAGTGCGTGGAAGGAGAATGGCAGTGTGTGGATCGGCCGTGTCTTCCCCCTGCTTGTCCAAACCCTGGGACCGATGGGTGCTGTCTCGTTTGTGACTCCTGCACATATGGAGGGAAGCCTTGGGCGAACGGGGATTCCTTCCCCGATCCTGGGGATGTCTGCCGGACGTGCCAGTGTAACAACGGATTTGTCAGCTGTCAGGACCCTACCTGTCCACAGGTGGACTGTAGTTTTCCTGTAATCCCTGCAGGACAGTGTTGTCCCGTCTGCACAGGCCAATGCACGGTTGATGGACTGACATATGACAATGGGGAGCCTTTCACACCTGCTACTGAGCCATGTCAACGATGCACCTGCCGCAACGGTCAGGTGTTCTGTGAGACTGTGACCTGCTCTCAGCTCTGTGCACATGCTCAGGAGCTTCCGGGACAGTGCTGCCCAGTCTGTGATGGTTGCAGCTTTGAGAACCTCTTGATTGGGAATGGTGAGTCCTTCCGGCATCCCGGAGATGTGTGCCAGTCCTGCATGTGCATCAACGGAAATGTTGACTGCCAAGCTATCAGTTGTCCAGATCTACCCTGTCCAAGTCCAGAGAAGGTTGAGGGGGAGTGTTGCGGCTATTGCTTAGAGTGCACACATAATGACCAGCGATATCTTGATGGGGCCATCTGGTTTCCTGCAGATAGGCAGTGTACTCAGTGCAATTGCGTAGGTGATCAAGTGACCTGTGGCCCGCTTCAGTGTCCAGACGAACAGTGCACTCATCCTGTCAAGGGGTCATGTTGCCCGTTGTGCGATGGCTGCCTGTTTGAGGAGAGACTCTACAACAATGGAGAGAACTTCCGTCCCGATGACTGTCGGGAGTGCAACTGTGTGAATGGGAATGTCCTCTGCATTGAGCAGGAGTGCCCTAATTTGGAGTGCACCAATCGCGTCAGAGATCCTGGCCAGTGCTGTGAGAGATGCCAGGGATGTACGTATGAAGGCTTTGAGTACGCCAGTGGAGAATCTTGGGTGTCGATGTTCAATCCGTGCCTGACCTGCCAATGCCAAGACGGCGTGACTCTCTGCACAGAGATCCGATGCCTCACACCTGATTTCTGCACGAACCCCATTTACCTTCCGGACCAGTGCTGTCCGATGTGCCCAGGGTGCGTCTTCAACGGTGTGACGTACAATAATGACCAACGGTTCAACCCCTACAACGATCCCTGTGAGTCATGTCATTGTCAGCAGGGCAGCCTTCTCTGTTTGAGGGAGAGCTGTCCAACCATGGTGGACTGTCCTGAAGACCAGATTGTACCTCCATCAGTTGGGGAATGCTGCGCAACGTGTACAGCCGAGCAGCAGATGCGGTTGTGCACTTCCGACAACTTTGGTGAGAGCTTCAAGCCATATAGCGATCCCTGCTACACCTGTGAATGCAAGAATACATCACTATGGGAGTGCATGAATGAAATGTGCCCCATGTTGAGTTGTCCACGCTCTGAGCAGTTTGTGCCTAGAGGGGCATGCTGCCCTAGCTGCCAGCGATGCATTGATGAGGTCACGGAACAGAACTACCTCGACGGACAGTCCTGGAGCAGGGGTCTGGACAACTGCATAAGCTGTACCTGCAATGCTGGTGCTATTAGCTGTGAGATTCAGCAGTGTGAGGCTGTGACGTGCCCTGAGGGACAGGAGCAGTACCGACCACAAGGTGCCTGCTGCTTCGCTTGCAGGACAGCGGCGCAGCCGTGTACCTACCAAGGGATCCACTACCAGTCTGGGGACATGTGGATGAGGGACGAATGCACAAACTGTGAATGCATGGTGGGCGAAGTCCAGTGCAGGACACAGCGGTGTGGCATCCTAAACTGCGCTGATGATGAGACTCCAGTAGTGAACCCAGGAGAGTGCTGTCCTAGATGCATCCTACGTCCTGCAACGTGTATAGCCTTTGGAGATCCGCATTACCGGACCTTTGATGGAAAGCTGATCCACTTCCAGGGAGCATGCCGGTACATCATGACTATGGATTGCCAGAACCAAGACTTCATTGTTGAGGTCACTAATGATGACAGAAACATGGGGGCGGTCTCCTGGACGCAGGAAGTCACTGTCATTGTTGGAGGACAAGAAGTGAACCTCGGACAAAGCGGCATCGTCCAGGTTAACAACGAGGTAGTGACCCTTCCATACCTGAAGCAGCCATACCTGTATGTGGAGCGGAGAGCTACAACATTCTACGTCAACACTAACTCTGGCGTTACGGTCCTTTGGGACGGAAGCAGCTACGTCGAGGTCAGTGTCCCAGGCTCGTACGCAAGACAGACCTGCGGCTTGTGTGGGAACTTCAACGGCTACCCGCAGGATGACCTCCGCACCCGGTCCGGCCAGCTCGCCACCTCCGTGGCAGCCTTTGGGAACAGCTGGAAGGTCTCTGCTCAAGACGGGTGCGACGCCAAGGATACAGACCCCTGCACCGAGGCGGGATTCCATGCCAGGAAACTGGCCAACATCAAATGTGCTGTGCTGAAGTCGCCCAGGTTCTCGGCCTGTCACTCTAAGGTTCCACCTGAACAGTACTATGCTGCCTGTGTCTATGACCTGTGTGCTTGTGGGTCCAGTGATACCTGTCTCTGTGATGCTCTAGCGGCCTACGCTGCGGAGTGCAGGCAGGACGGAATCCACCTCAACTGGAGAACGTCTTCGCTCTGTGGTGAGTAGCATCTTCAAATCTTCACATTTCTCACTCTCTCTTTTTCCATCTTACTTTTGGTAAGAGAGTTTCAAGGTGCTGTACCTACACGTTTCATTACAAAATCTTCTTTGCACCAAATTCCCAGGGGAGCACAGTTTTATGTTCTTTTTCTTTGCTGCCATCTTGTGCTCATTCTCCTCTTTCTCTTCCGGCTTCTCCTCTTTTGTCCATTTACTACTGCTATGACTACTATAGAGATGCTGTTTTTACACAATCAGGAACTACACCTGTTTAGGTAAACTTAAGCTACTGTTACCTGGATTTGTTAGCTTCCTTAGACCTTGAACGAGAGAGTTGCCATACCTCTCATCATAAATGGTAAATCTCCTGAGTGAGTCCAAAGAATATTTCCATAGTCTTTTTTTCCAATTTGTAAACTCGTCTCGTGGTTTGCTACTACTCTCACAGTTTCCTCTACTCTGTCCTCTTTATTTCTACTAGTAATTATTGTAAAGTAGTTCTTCTATTGCTGTGATCGATATTTCAAAGTCTAAACAAGAATGAACTATGGTGTGAATAAATGTTTCCCTCATCAGATATGTCAGGAAAGTACTGTAATTTTAAAAATTTTGGTTACTTGTGTCTATATCAGGAAAAAAGTACATTGTGACTATTACATGGTTATTTCTGTTTCTTTGTATCTGTCCAGCTATCAACTGCCCAGAGGAGCGAGGCTTCATGTTTGATGAATGTGGGCCAGCCTGCCCCCGTACCTGCGCCAACAAGGACCTTCCCCATGGCATCCTGGAAGACCAGTGTCTTCGGCCCTGCGTCCCGGGCTGCAACTGCCCTGCGAGCAAGGTCCTCCATGACAGCAGCTGCATTGACGCAGCCGACTGCCCGCGGGACTACAACATCAATGCAACCATTCTAGAGCCTCCAAACTGAGCTACCATGTGGTCAGAGCTGTAACTCTAGCCGATCATTGCTACTCTTCTTGAACCTTGAAAGTTCTAATTGTTACTGATCATGACAACCTTTCTTGAGAACATCAACACAACTTTTCTGTTTTTGCCCCCCCCCCCCCCAAGATCTCGACCGTTGATCGCACAATCGCGAGGAAAATTGGCACGTACGTCACCGATGACATAATATCCACAATTCAATTGTCCAATTGTCAGTTGCACCAAAATTATTCAAATTTATTTTTAATTAATTAATTATGCTAATTAATGCATAAAATCATGATTTGGTTGTAAATATTTAAATATAACCCCAAAACTGCTAGATTTCAGTCCAGACACTCTTTTTAGGATTATTTTCCTATTGGGATTTTAAAAAATGGCAATATCAATTTTTTTCTTATGTATTTTATTGTTTTTTTAATTTCTTTTTTATTTCATTGTTTTTTCGATGAAAATCATGGGCAACACTATTTCAGTCGTAAATAACATGAAATCTATTGTTTTTCATCAGTAAAAATAAAAATAATGATACATTTATGAATTTTGGCTAGACACAGAATTTGCATTGGATTTCATTTGTACATGAAATCACGTTTTTAAGCAATTTTGGGTCTCACATGCACATACAAAATGTTACGTAACTTCGGAACTGCGTATCTCCGCATCACAAATTTGGTCTTAAAAGTTGCGTGAGACTTGGAGGAAAAAAGTAATGAAACATCGTGGCGCGATCTTTTCTTGTTACAAATGTACCGTGAAACATGGCGAGGGGGGGGGATGTTTTCCCCCTAGATGGGGTTAACATCCAAACTGAGCTACCATGTGGTCAGAGCTGTAACTCTAGCCAATCATTGCAACTATTCTTGAACCTTGAAAGTTCTAAGTGTTACTCATCAATACAACATTTCTTGAGAACATCAACGCAACTATTCTTTAACCTCCAAACTGAGCTACCATGTGGTCAGCGCTGTAACTGTAGCTGATTATTGCAACTGTTCTTGGCCCTTTCGAGTTCTAACTGTTACTGATCAATACAATCTTGCTTACATTACAGTATATGAATGTAAACAATCCTTGTGGCATTTCAAACGATAACAAGGATAGTTTTTTTTTTTACATGTCCTGAAAATGTGAAATGTTTGTGAAAGGGTATACTGCTGATTAATGCCAAGTTTCATGACTTTTGTAAAGGGCTTTCCTATCTTTAAACTTAATAATAAAGCTGGGCTATTTTGAGTGTTTCTATTTTTCTTCCTGTGACCTTATTTCTAAGTTTGCATATTAGAATTCCAATTAAATTTAAATTGATCAATCATGCAAATCTATGCTAAAAATAAAACTTCTCCTGTAATTTACTTTATCATTGTTGAAAAGTTCAAATTTTAGGAATGAAAATCATTAAATCATACAGCGATATATATTTGTTTTTCAGAATGTTTGGAAAAAAACATTTAGGGGGACCATGATGCCCCCCTCCCCAACTTTGCCTGACTTTACCTCACCATTGTTTTATTTTAAAGGAAAGTTCACACTGAAATTTCTCTTATTCTGTTTCTTATTACAGATTTTTTTTCTTAGCTATGTGTGTAAATTGATGCATGCTTCTAATGATGTATCAAGTGCACAGGAAAAATGATGCATATGCTTTTGAGAAAATCAACTTTCTCAAACAAATTAGTACACAACATTTTGGATAGCATCTTGCATGTGACATCACAAAATCAAAACTTGAAACAATCGTTACCTTCTTATCCTATGACGGAATATTTCATCAAACCTATACTTATATGTTACTTTCATGTTTCTGCTTGCATTAATATCAACTTAATTTCATGTTGGACTATTCCGTGATAGTTGTAGTGATGATAATCAGGGCAGAACCATTCTGAAACCATCATAAGTCCCAATCTCGTTTGGTTTAAATGACTGTATAATTTGGATTCATTCCAGTAATCCTGAAATTAAATGAGAATCAATCTTTCTGTCTTCATTACGGGTCATGTAATCATTACTACAACTATTCCTTAGCTTTAAAATAACAAGACTGCCATGACATGAGATAGGAGAAGAAAAGGTATTATTGCTTCACACTTTTTATGCCTCTGCCATTAAGTGGCCGGAGGCATTATGTTTTCGGGTTGTCCGTCCGTCCATCCATCCATTTAGGCAATATTTTGAGAACTATTCACCAGATTTGCTTCAAACTTGGTACATGTGTGTATTGCATGAAACCAATGAAGTGTGTAAAACAGGGGTCAAATCTGATTGAGGTCAAAGGTCAATGAACTTTGTAAAAATTGACCAAAATTGACCTATTTCACAATAAATCCAAATCCAAGAATGCAATTCTCATTAAACATAGTACAAAGATGGATCACTACTTGGGGATAGACTGGTGACATTTTTGGTGAAATTCCTGAAAGATCAGAGGTCAAAAGTCAATAACTTTGCCCAAATTGGCTAGAAACCCAAAACTTTATATTGTTCACAATAAATTCACAGACAATGGTGCAGTTCCAACCAAACATGGTGCAGAGATGGATCACAAATTGGGGGGAAACTGGTGACATTTTTGGTGAAATTTCTCAATGGGCAGAGGTCAGAGGTCAATGAACTTTGCCAAAATTGGCTAAAAATTGCCCTCAAATAGATATTTTTCACATTGAATCCAAATCTAATGATTTAATTCAAACCAAACATAGTACAGAGATGTATCACTTAAGGTACACTGGTGAAGTTTGGGTGAAATTCCTGAAAGGTTAAAGGTCAATGAACTACACAAAATTGGCTAATTTTAAACAAACATGATACAAGGATGGATTTAGATGGACTGGTTAGATTGGAAGTCAAAGAAGTAGGAGGTCAAAAATCAATGAACATTGCCAAAATTGGCTAAACATGGAAAAACAGAATATGATATTTTCATTTTACATAGGAATGCAGTGGTACATTGCCCACCAAACATAGACATTTTCTGAGAATAAATCTAAACAGAGCTAGCAAAGAGGCGGAGGCATATTTATCGACTGTGTGGCAGTCGAATTGCTGTAGTTTTATTTTTGTATAGTATCACTCGCATATCAGTCATACATATATTATCAGCACATACAGTAATTGATATTTATTTTAGTCATTTTTGTCTCGCCCACCGGAGGTGAAGGCGAGACTAAGGGATCCAAATGGCGTCCGTCCGTCGTCCGTCCGTCGTCCGTCCGTCGTCCGTCGTCCGTCACAAATGTTAAAGTTTACCTGCAAGACTCTCTTATGATCCATAACTTGGCAACTGTTACAGCAATGGCAGCCACACTTGGTTGATAGAAGCACTAGGGGTATCTTCATGTTATGGTGTTGTCAGAGGTCATGTGATGATGTCAAAGGTCATTTGAGGTCATATATTAAAGAGTATGTGCAAGACTCTCTTTTTCTATGTTAAAGTTTACCTGCAAGACTCTCTTTTGACAAATAACTTCACATAGGTTGCTTGGATTACAACCTAACTTGGGTCATAGATGCACTGGGGGTGCCTTCGTGTTATGGTACCGTTGGAGGTCACAGGATAAGGTCAAAGGTCATTTGAGGTCATACGTTAAAGTTTACCTGCAAGACTCTCTTTTGACAAATAACTTCACATAGGTTGCTTGGATTACAACCTAACTTGGGTCATAGATGCACTGGGGGTACCTTCATGTTATGGTGCCGTTGGAGGTCACAGGATAAGGTCAAAGGTCATTACAATTCTTTTGCGTAGCAACGGAGATCGCGATATTTCTGGTTATTTTCGCAAGTGGGCGAGACACAATATTGCTAATGCCTTGTTATTAAAATATTGACATCTGCAGATTTCCTGTTGATCATGTTTTGAGCTTACGAACGCATATAGTGTAGATCTTTGGTAACATGTCTGAGAGGGTAGGAACTTCAATGAATATATTCATGAGACAATTTCCAAGGGATTTGATGTTAAGCCTTGTAAAGCTTTGCTAGCCCTGCTAGAATATTCTTGTGTATAACATGCTGCAAACTGATACATGGTGCTTTCAGATCACAAATCTTCACTGCCTCCGCAAAAAGTTAATTATCTCAGGAGTTTTTAAAAGTTACTTTTGTGTTGTACTTCGTACCTCTATTTGAAAGTGATAAATCTAAGGTAGATTGGTATCACTTTGCTTGGGTAACCGAGCAACAGCACATAGCAACTGTTGCTATGAAACCCAGGTCTTATTCTTATTTTTGTTCCCCATTTTTCCTTTATATTGCTGTGTAGCCAAATGGCTGCTCAATGAGGTTTGTATGCACCAATGGCATATGAACGATTAAAACATGTGGCATGATGAACTGAAATTGCAAGTTGATGACAAGGAATATATTTGTTCATGGCAGAAACCCATTATTGTAATATTGTAGCTCAATTTGATTTTGATATGATTTGTGTCTATATATAAGAAGCCTACATCAGAAGAGAACTGGGGAGAAAATTTACTGACTCACTGAAAAAATGATGGATTTTGAAAAGGGGGTATAGGTTTTAAAGATGGGTATCGCTTTTGCAGGGCCCTTTTTTAAAACACAGAAATTAGAAGAAAATACTGCCTAGAGACCGGAGGCCACTGTGCGCTGTAGTCTGCACCACAGTGCATGCGTTCAATGGAAGCAATGCCTGCCATCACGTGGTGACAAGGACAATATGGTTAGGAATGTAAACTATGGTTTGTGCATTTCACAGGTAAACAAGGATAGCTTTTCTCCCTTGAGTGGCCTCTCTATGCAGGTTTGGCTGTAGTATGCCAATAACATGGTTTACGGAATGCAATTATCTCTAATGATGTTTTCATATGCGAAAAAGATTTAATTTTTAAGTCGTTTTGAAGATTTTTAAAACCTTGCCATTTGGTCCGATTCCCATTTCATCTACACGTGCCAGCTGATAAATATGGGTTATGTTTAGGGGTAGTGACTCTGGATTATGGTTAGGGTTAAAGATTATGTTAAGGAATATAACAGTTTGGTGAAGTTTACTTAATCTTTCAGGGGCGTTTCAAGGCTTCCCTTGTAGACGAAATGGTGATTAGACAAAATGGTTGAAGACCAAATGGCTGTAAAACATTTAAACTACCCTAACCCCTCCACCGTCCTCCTCATTCTAACTTTCACCCTCGCCCTCCATCCCACCCCCCCCCCCCACCATCAGCATCTCTCTCGCATGCACCCTCTGCACTCTCTCCCTATCCCCACCTACCCCCTCCCCTCCACATCTCTCTCGCCCCCCCCCCCTCTCCACCCTCACCCCATCCCCACCCCCACCCCTCTTCACATCTCTCTTGTCTGCACCCTCTCCCTCTTCCCCTCCTCCTCCCCCTCCCACCTTCCACATCTCTCTCGCCTGCAGCCCCTCCACCACCCTCCGCATCTCTCTCGCCAGCCCCCTCTCTACCCTCACCCCATCCCCACCCCACCTCTCTCTACATCTCTCTTGCCTGCACCCTCTCCCTCTCCCCCTCCCCCTCCCACCCCCACCATCCAAATCTCTCTCGCCTACACCCTCGCCATTTCCCCAATCTCCCCCACCCACCTACCCCACCCCCTTCTTCACCCCTCTCCTTCTCCCCTTCCCTCTCCTGCCTACCGACCTCTATAGACGTCGGCGCTCCTGCTCCAGTGCCATCTCACAACTGCTAGGTATTAAGCCATGGATTACATTGCACTTCCAGTGACGCAAACACACGTACGTAAAACGCTAATGATGATTTACTGATGTGTATATAAGCCTGTATATAGTATGGCCCCTTTCAGCATTTTTATCAAGAATCCATTTATTTTTGTACACTATGAATATACATGTATTTTATCTGTAGCATAGTGTCTGTATCAATGTAGAAAGCTGATCAAGTCGTAGGGTCTAGATTTTATGTGATTTTAAAACGCCATATTTATTTGATAATCGTTGTACATTATCGATGGCTTACGTCTAGTTATCGTCAGTTGCATTCATGTTAACTTTGCTGTATACCATATATATCATGTTAATGTATATGTTATTGTTGTCCAGTGAATAAATACATGTATTTTGCTTGAACAAGGAAAAAGATGTAAGGTATCAAATGTATTGGAAGGAAAATAATTTGTAGTGTGATGTGAGTTGGTGATGGGTATGGGAGAATGTGGGAACGAGATGTGTGTACTCAAAGGTGATATTCAAAGAAAATCCAAAAATATGAAGATATTCATCTTCAGAAAGCTTATAAGCCATACAATGAGCTCGGATGACATTCAAACAATACATGTATATCACTTTCCAAAAAGCGAAATTAGGATGAAAACAATCACCGTATTCTCGGGGACAAATTTGACCTACTGTCATCCGAAACGGCCTTTAGGTCTGACGTAAGAAACGGGAGGCGTTATTGTGCATCACACATGCCAATCCGCAGCTTCTTTTCCGCCAGAAGCATCGGGCATTGTTAATGAAACTGTGATGGCAGTTGCTAGTGGATTAACAGGTGTGATACACAATGGTCATTGTGAAGCATATCCCGGCTGTGACGTACACACAACGCCACTTTCCCTTAGGCGATTTCGTAGGTCAGGAAGAGAGTCACTTTAGTGACATTTGACTTTCATTAAACACATAACTGAACACTTTCATGGCATCTTAGCTGCATAAATTGCTTTAATAACTCATTCAATTATGAAATAAACTATATCTATTTGATTTTATTTCCTATGAATATCACCTTTAAATTTAGTAGACATGGAGGGAGTGTGAGAGAGAGAGACAGAGAGATGTATGAAAAACATATACATAGAGATGTATGAAAAACATATACATAGAGATGTATGAAAAACATATACATAGAGATGTATGAAAAACATATACATAGAGATGTATGAAAAACATATACATAGAGATGTATGAAAAACATATACATAGAGATGTATGAAAAACATATACATAGAGATGTATGAAAAACATATACATAAGAGATGTATGAAAAACATATACATAGAGATGTATGAAAAACATATACATAGAGATGTATGAAAAACATATACATAGAGATGTATGAGAACATATACATAGAGATGTATGAAAAACATATACATAGAGATGTATGAAAAACATATACATAGAGATGTATGAAAAACATATACATAGAGATGTATGAAAAACATATACATAGAGATGTATGAAAAACATATACATAGAGATGTATGAGAACATATACATAGAGATGTATGAGAACATATACGTAGAAATGTATGAAAACATATACATAGAGATATGTATGAAAACATATACATAGAGATGTATGAAAAACATATACATAGTGAGAGATATGTATTAAGACATATACAAAGAGATACTGTATATACTAAAACGTATACATGTACAGTTGAGGCCAGAAGTTTACATACACCCAGGAAATTCAAAGAAAAGTTGACACTTGCCAAACATAAAATGTACTCTATCTTATAAAATATTTGTGCTATCATGATAAATTTGATATCAAACTAATAAATATGTCATGTCCCTTCATCTCATTTATTTGTCATTAGAAGCTGAAAAATATTTAGTTGTAATTTTTCCCAAAAAATCTTCATATTTGAGACAAATTAGAAAAAAAAAACTAGACAAAAGAATTTCGTATGTATGCTACTTTCTTCTCAACACATACATTTCATTTTTTATTTTTTTGTTCAGTGGTGTCATATTATGATAGAAATGTAATATAAATCATAGATTTAACATTTATACATTTCTATAAAACGATGTTTGAAAATATGGTATCAAACAATAGAATACATTTGGCACGAATATTACTTTTTTCTAAAAAGAAAATTCCACCTGAAATATAATTTAATCCCAACGGCATTCCAATCATTTAATACGCTCTTTCATTTGATACCAAATTCGTCATGATACATGAAGTATTCATATTTCTGAAGATGAAGTAAATTTTCACGATGTTTGGCAAACGAACAAATTTCACTGAATTCCATTGGTGTATGTAAACTTTTGGCCTCAACTTTACAGACATAGAGATATGTATGAAGACATATAGCTAGAGACGTAGGACGAGGAGAGAAAGTGAGAAACCCCTTACATGTACGTATCATGCATGTAGTTCTAGCGATTGACGGGCAAAGAGAGGGTTTTACATGAAGGAGTTAGACTTGTAGTTAAATGGATAGGCGAAAGACCGAGAGAGAGAGCAAAAGAGAGGGAGAGAGAAGAGAGAGATCTTGGATGTTGACAAGAAAGAAGGAGACAAACAGTTGGGTTCACGATGCACACATGAAGTGAGAAATGGAGGGAGCATGTGTGTGAACCTGCCCCCCACCTGCCCCCCCCCCCCCCCCCCCGCCCTAAAAAGAGCTGCAAGGAGGTAAACAAAAGTTGGAAATCAGACAGGGTGAGACCATAATTATGATCACACAATGTTGACTGGTGTTTTTTTAAGTACACGTTCAACTGTAATAGCATTGCTTATCATGTTCCTACACCAGTTGAGGAAGGTGAAGCTCTCTTATGAGGAATGTGTATTTAGTCACGCCATATTATTAATGAATCTCTGCGCCATATCATGACAATTGAAACCATGCATAATCAGTGAACGGTTTGTTCTATTATGTGGAATATTTGCTCCCGCTGGATTAGTCTTTGTCATAATTGTCTCGGTAGTCGGTACAGACAGCTAGGTTCACTCTAACACGGTCCATCTATTAGGAAAGATGAATACGCTTGGTTTTGCCCATCAAACCACTGTGTGCAGGAATTACACGCTTTAATAAATCGTACGTTTTTCACGCAGGCTTATTATCTACCTTTGGTCCTGGATCAAGTTTACAGCGTTACGCTGTCATGATTTCTCCTTCAAAAGGTTCCAAGAGGAATAATTATTAAGGCCAAACTTGAATAAATTGTCATACTACAGATGTCGATCGAGAGAAAGGGGGGAAAGGAGATAAAGGGAAAGAGAGAGAGAGAGAGAGAGAGAGAGAGAGGGGGGGGAGATTGATATAAATACAGGAGAGAGAGAGAGAGAGAGAGAGAGAGAGAGAGAGAGAGAGAGAGAGAGAGCGAGAGAGAGAGAGGGGGGAGGTTAATTGAGATAGGTGAAAGAGAGATAGATAGAGAGAGAGAGAGAGAGAGAGAGAGAGAGAGGGAAATGAAGATTGATATATAGACAGGAGAGAGAGAGAGATTGATATATATGTATATATATATAGGAGAGAGAGAGAAAGGGGGGGGGGGAGGTTAATTGAGAAAAGTGAAAGAGGGAAAGAGAGAGAGGTCTTGCTGGTAAAATGAGTGTATCCACTGTTTCCGAACTTCATTGAGGAAACTTGCATTGTGACTTATTTCTTAACCGACCAGTGCTGTGCTCCAACTGAATATTACAATTCAATCCATATGTTTTTGTATAATTTATATCATTATGAATTATTTTCTGACAGTCCCATCAGCTAAAATGAAATGCAAGGAGACTGTCGAGCTTGTGATAAATGGTATTCGTGTAAAAACGCGTACACGTTGTGTGTGATTTGCCTGCGTATGATCTGGACACAGTGCGCGCCCAGTATCGCGTGGCAGGTTTAAGCAAAAAAGGACGAACATGCGGGTGGAAAATGGGTTTTTACTCAAAAAGTTGCAAAAATATGCAGCCAAATTTGGTACCATTGTAAAGCATGAACGATAATAAAGGCATTCATGATATTTGTAGCGCAGAATTCGACGGGAATGATGACCATTTTTGAGCATGAAAAAATGAAAAAAAAATGCATGAAAAAAAAATGTTTTTTGTCCTCCCATTACTTTGGGTTGCATCATGAATTACTTCGGGGAGGAATACTTCTTTGCCTTTAAACTGTATAGTGATGTGAAATAACGATTCTACAACAGGCAAATGCAATATTAAGGGGATTAAATGATTCGTTTGGCAAAAAACTTCAAAATAACGCACTAGTACATTTATATACAATGTACATAATAATCCATACATCAAAGAAAAATTAAAGAAAAATTACCCACTTAAAACCAATTTCAAGAAGAAATATTGTTTAGAGGTGTGCCAGAGGTTGTAATCTTTGCTGAGAATGTGAAGAAAAAAAAAACGAATTTTGTTTTGATGACCAAACCCCTATTTTGGTGCACTTTTGCTCACGCCTGGCCCACTGTGCGGCGGTCACCAGATGCGACAAATCTTTTCACTCTGAAGGTATTCAAATATTGCAAAGACACATCTTAGCATTTCGATCTGGATTTCATAAGCGAAACGGCCGGGGCACGAGCGTCATATTCTTAATTGTTCCGTTGCAATTCGCTCAAGTATATACGTCATCTCTCTAAGCCTCTTATATCAAATGGAAAAGGGTGAGCTAACTGAAACGACTATCGAAGAAGCGTATCAACTTTCATACCATTTGATCTGTCACGGTTCAAAAGAAGGGCTGCGCTTTCTTGTGTGTGTTTTAACTCGAGAAGTCGTCTTTGTAACGGGTGAGTTTTATTCGGTGCTTAACTCAATTCACTGTGTACACGTTCCTTGAAGAAAGGTCCTTGCGTGGAGAAAAGTGATAATCCTTAAAGGTAGCCCGTCCCTTTTGCAGACCTTATTCTGAAAGTTCCCTGACTTTGTCGTCATTTGAAAGAGAGTGGCTATATAACCTTTCACTGGAATCGACAAAGTGTAATATTCGGTTTAACGGAAAAAATCTTCGAAAATTGATCAACCTTTCTTTTTTCCTACCATGAAAATCGTCAAATCTCTATGAAAACTAAAGTTAGATTTTCATTTAATCTACGGGAGTTATAGAACCTCTGACCTTAAGATTTCACCGTTAGTATTCCAAAAGTACGTGTTGAATATGTGTAAACTTTCATGGAGTTTGCAGATGTTTGTAAAGGGGACGAGCCATATTTTAAAGGGATAGTTCACCCTTCACCCTGAAATTATTTTGGTTTCAATAAAAGGAGACACAACATGTTTCTTGAAGAAAGGATCTTGCATGGAGAAAAGTAAAAGTGCTTAAAGATATAGTTCACCCTTCACCCTGAACTTATTTTGGTTTTAATAAAAGGAGAGCATCTCGCAAGTGACGTCAGAAAACATTTTTTTTTAATCTTTTAACACTCTTTTCCTTTAACCAATTTTCGTCAAACCTTCACTAAAATGTTTCTGTCATGTATCTCATTTGATAAAAACCAAAATAATTTCATGGTGAACTATCCCTTTAAAATGATTGTTGGGTTATTCTTACCGAATATCTCCGAACGGAACAGATCAAAAGAGCGACTGAGGAGAAAAAAGTTAGAAGTAAGAAAAGCAAGAATATTGGATCGGGTGAAAGTAAGGAAGTCGGAGGTATTTCGAAAGGAATGAGCCAAAAAGTCTTTTTAGGGCCAAACTATCCGAAAGAATACCTTACTTTCATCCTATCTACTAACTATGAGTTTTCTTTTTCTTTTTTTGTCAGGTATTCCGAGCGAATAACCCAAACATGTCCTTTAAAGGGGTAGTTCACCCTGAAATTAAGTTGGTTTCATCAACATGATCAATGGTAATGCATCGGCAAAATTGCCGCAAATGTTGCGTTTTTTGAGGATGGGTGATGTATATGAACGGGGTTTCTGGTGTGAATGACATGGATTATCTATTCATTCAGTTCCATTCAGGACAGTGTCCAAAATATGTAGAATCGTTCATGTACTGGCCGTATTTTGTATTTTGTGGTGAGATCAGGCCAACATCAGGGTTCATATATCTTTTCTTCATGGTAAATTCCATTTAGTGTTAAAGTTTTTTTTCGAGGCATATACCTGTCCTCATAATTGCAGTATCCTCCAAAAGAGAAGATGGATAGTTATAAAATTATTGCTTGGTTCTATGTTCACTTGTACACCCCTGTAAACAAGATCTAAATAATTACTGATCATTCTCCGAGAAGATGATTATGATAAATCTCTATTCGCAACCCATGCCGCATATTCAGTACTCTATAATACCAAGGATGTTTAAAGACAGCCAGTCCCTTTTTCAGATCACCACAAAACCATCGAAACATTGGCAAAACATATAGAGAAGTGTGAGCAAGCTCTATATTCACAATTTGAAACTGATACCTAGTGTAAAATTTAAATAATGCACGTAAACAACGTCTGTGAATAGTCTTTACCTCAGGCTCTTAGCAGTTTGTTTTGAAATATCTGCTTTATTGATTAATCTGATTATTAAATTATAAAACGCATTTTGAAAAAAAAATTGTTCTATAGAAGGAATCATCTCCAAAGTTTGGTAATTACTCATAAAATTAGGATTTCACACACGCATAATAACCACATAGATACTGTAACAAAGACTAATACTTTTTTCGTAGTACGAAAAAAGTCGGTTTGAAATTTAACGGCTGAAAGTTTTTACATATACAGAAAGCTTCAACATGCTATATTCTTAGAAATGGTCTTGAATCACACTTTCTTCAATTTACGATCGTGATAGACGAATTCAAATTTTAAGCTTGCAAAAGGGACGGACAATGATCTTTAAGCACATGTATATACATCGCTTTGAACAAAATGTGATTTGAACAAAATTGATGCCGCCACTTAGTATTCATGACTAGCAGCTGCTCTTAACAATATGATGCATTGCGTCACGTTTACCTGGATTTCATAATTGGTCATACGCATTCCTATACATGCATACATTTCAGCTTTCGCTGCTGAACTTTTGTCAATAAGTGCTTGTTATGTAGTTAATAAGGATAAGCGAATACGAAATTTAATACTTTTTGAAATGGAAATACTACCTTGGGCGCGGATGGGCACGTTATTCATGTTACTTGTCTGAAAGGAAAATATCTGAAAGTAACGTTTCATGCAACTTTTTAGGCAGGTATAATGCGGAGCATTGTTAAGTTGAGACTTTTACACTGCAACTTGATATCACATTTAGAGCCCTCTTGCCCTATTGTAACACTATTCCTCGATTGAATCTTTATAGATGCGTCGTAGGTATTACATGTCACAACTGCGCAAGCATATATATGGGGTGAGGATATTTCCCCAAATTCTTCTGCGCGCATCCGGTTTTGTTTATACGTCAAATCCAGGCAAAAATCATCCAGAGAATCGGCGGATTCGAACATGGGGGATCAAAAAGAAAAGAACAAAAGCGTTCTTTTGTGACTAGAAGGAGAGTACATGTACAAATAATGTACATTGAGCAGCTTAAACACCCAAGTAGATCCTTGCCATTTGATTGGAAGATAAATGGGTCGCGTGATATTAAATGTTTGTTCCATTCCATGGTTAAGCGTGCATTTGTGCTCCATGCAATTTTTTCCATAGCACGCCTGGACATTTTCAGTGTATGCGCGACACGCACAATTTAGCGTTTTTAGCGGAAAATCATCAGAATGAGAACATGGGCTTAAGAGTGACAGAAAGGGGGGGGGGGAGGGGTAGGGGCAGGGCATGACAAGAGCATAGGCTTAAGAGTAAAATAAAGGGGTGGGGAAGGGGAAGGGGCAGGGCGTGACAAGAGCATAGGCTTGAGAATAAAAGAAAGGGGAGTTGGGGGAAGGGGAAGCAGGGCAAAATAAGAACATGGGCTTGAGCGTAAAAGAAAGGTGCATTGAGTAAAAAAAGACATCAATGAAGAAGAAAGAGAAAAGAGGTGCTGAGCAAGGATTTGTTTCAATCATTAGCAGTCTACAGTCTCTTTCCTGAAACAAATGCAAACAAGTATTACGAAAAGGGAAATGATTTAGCTAAAAACAAATCATTTAATCTTATCAATTAACCGTCTCGCTTAAAATCCCGCGTTATGTAATGTGTGTACACATTAATTATACACCATGGTCTTTTAGATGCAAATCAAATGATAGCAACGTGCTCACATTATATCATGCACATAATCTCCTCGTAGAATTCCTTTTGATATCTGACAAAGGCCACAACCAAACGCGCGGTTAACATGGTAAATCTAGTGGAAGCCTCCCAACTAGTTGTTTCCATGTTTCAGGATTTCGCAGAGCCTAGTTCAATAACACTTATCTGCTTTCGTTTTTGTGTGTGTGTGAGCGTGTGTGCGTGTGCCGTCTTCAAATCAAGCTTATATGAACCTGCTATGAAAATCTTACTCCAGCGGGAAATTACATAATGCACACTTTTTTATTCTCACGCCGTTGGTCGCTGAAACCCAATAGTTATATCACTGTTCCAAAAGCAGTGCTGATCATGTGGAACAAACATCCGCGCTTTTCCTTCCGTGCATTGACATTTTGATACCCAATATTCATGACTGCGTTCGAAGGCATTTTCCTTGTAATGATTAATAATTAACCCGTCAGCACTTTTGATGTCAATTCTTCATGGCAATCCGTGATTAACTCTTTGTGCGTTTACTTATGAACCCCTCTGCAGAGTGCAGAGATTTCACAAAACCCCGACAGGGGAGCATTGTAAATCAGGCGCTAGTTTTGCATTGGATTGTTTTGAATTAAGGAAAGTGTTCTGTAACAAAGTGGTAAAAATTTAGTTGGCTTTCTAGTCCTTCTTTACGACAGAGAGGAGTGGAAGGAGATAAAGAGAGGGGGAAAGAGAAAGAGGGAGAGAGAGAGAGAGAGAGACAGACAGACAGACAGACAGACAGAAAGGTTGAACACTTCAATTGTTTGCCGCAAGGGAAAAGATTGTTGTATTAATCAGTAGCAGCCTCGACCAGATATTAGATATTTGGGAGACGACGACCGTGTCTAAATCTCCCTCGACTGGTGATAAGCTCATTATTCGGCTACAAAAATCCACTTTTTGCCGCACCTACAATATGCTATACAACATGGGAAATGGATTCACCATGAAAATAAGTTGGTTTCAATAAAAGCAGAAAAATGAAAGAAACATATCAATGAAGGTTGACGAAAATCCGTCAAAGGATAAGAAAGTTATGATCTTTTGAAATTTCAATTTTGTGACGTTACATGCGAGGTGCTCTCCCATATTTTGTGTATAGTATTACTCCCTAAATTGCCCTTTTTCTGTTTTTGACAACGGAATATTTTTTGTACAGGTATTTGTATAAAAAGGTATTTCTCGTGATGCATCAAAAGCACAGGTAAAAGGATGCATATCTTTTAGAGAAAATGCACACTTTCGAAAACATAGTCACACGTCTTTTTTACACAAATTTTAAAAGATCATAACTTTTTTATCCTTCGACGGATTTTCGTCAAATCTTCACTAATATGTTTCTTACATGTTTCTGGTTTGATTGAAACCAACTTATTTACAGGGTGAATAATCCCTTTAAGCCTATGTGCATTGTAATAACCGAAAAGCACAAAAAAAAGTGTGACTCAATTTATGTTTAATTACACATTCCTCCCCTCTCATTCCCTCGCTTAGCAACTCCGGGCGATTGTTTTTCTTTTTACGACCCAAGTCCTGCGCGCAAAATTTCACGCCAAGCTGGTCTCACCTTGTCATACATCCCCGCCCCTTCACCCCCCACCCCCCCCCCCCCACCCCCACCCCCACCCCCAAGTCCCCCCCCCCCCCTCCACACCCACACACACCATTAGCAAAAAGCTATATCCGCGCCCGCAAATCAAATGAACAGGTTGATCGTTACAAAAAAATTTACAATTTCTTTGTCCACAATCAGACGATTGTGGACGATGCATCAAAAGCACAGGTAAAAGGATGCATATCTTTTAGAGAAAATGCACACTTTCGAAAACATAGTCACACGTCTTTTTTACACAAATTTTAAAAGATCATAACTTTTTATCCTTCGACGGATTTTCGTCAAATCTTCACTAATATGTTTCTTACATGTTTCTGGTTTGATTGAAACCAACTTATTTACAGGGTGAATAATCCCTTTAAGCCTATGTGCATTGTAATAACCGAAAAGCACAAAAAAAAAGTGTGACTCAATTTATGTTTAATTACACATTCCTCCCCTCTCATTCCCTCGCTTAGCAACTCCGGGCGATTGTTTTTCTTTTTACGACCCAAGTCCTGCGCGCAAAATTTCACGCCAAGCTGGTCTCACCTTGTCATACATCCCCGCCCCTTCACCCCCCACCCCCCCCCCCCCACCCCCACCCCCACCCCCAAGTCCCCCCCCCCCTCCACACCCCACACACACCATTAGCAAAAAGCTATATCCGCGCCCGCAAATCAAATGAACAGGTTGATCGTTACAAAAAAATTTACAATTTCTTTGTCCACAATCAGACGATTGTGGACGATGCATCAAAAGCACAGGTAAAAGGATGCATATCTTTTAGAGAAAATGCACACTTTCGAAAACATAGTCACACGTCTTTTTTACACAAATTTTAAAAGATCATAACTTTTTTATCCTTCGACGGATTTTCGTCAAATCTTCACTAATATGTTTCTTACATGTTTCTGGTTTGATTGAAACCAACTTATTTACAGGGTGAATAATCCCTTTAAGCCTATGTGCATTGTAATAACCGAAAAGCACAAAAAAAAAAGTGTGACTCAATTTATGTTTAATTACACATTCCTCCCCTCTCATTCCCTCGCTTAGCAACTCCGGGCGATTGTTGTTCTTTTTACGACCCAAGTCCTGCGCGCAAAATTTCACGCCAAGCTGGTCTCACCTTGTCATACATCCCCGCCCCTTCACCCCCCACCCCCCCCCCACCCCCACCCCCACCCCCAAGTCCCCCCCCCCCTCCACACCCACACACACCATTAGCAAAAAGCTATATCCGCGCCCGCAAATCAAATGAACAGGTTGATCGTTACAAAAAAATTTCTTTGTCCACAATCAGACGATTTACCGCATCTCCCTGCTCGACCATAACGCATTTCATCAATGTTCAAATGGCTCACAGTGAGTTTTGGTCGTAGATGGCGCTGTTGCAGTTTGTCGGCCAGAGCCCTTTTACACAGATCTCTTTTCTAAATGGCGTATTATTCTTTACCTGTTGCACCGTAATATATCATGTATATGGGTGATTTCACGGTATTGGGGCAGTCTTTTGTGACGTACCAAAACTCCAAATCAATATCTTTTTCAAACCAAGCAAAATATAGTCCAATAATGGCATGAGCAAAAATTAGATCCCAAACAGTATTCATTTTTTAAGATAATGGCATATTGCAATTTGACTTATGAAGATTTCTTGTCCATGTAAAAACAATTTGATGTCCATGTAACGGTGATAGATTTGTGTATGCCTGTTGCTTCAAATCCATAAAACATTCCTATTACTGAGAGAGAGCAAACTTAAACACACCTGATCTGATCTTCATGGTGAACTGCACAAAGGTTGATATCTCCGTTACATGGACATTGCATGAAAACTTTGCCCCAACCCCATGGAATGACACATACAAGGCTTTGTTGTCAGCGTACGTCTGAGCATGAGGAGTTTCTTATAGTGGAATGCTCCATAATGATAAATTTGTATTTATATTATTACTTGTATTCAATAGGTAAAATAGGTTTTGGTGCGATGCAGCTGAACAACACGCTTGTGGACACCTTGACGTCTACATGGCTGCCCGGCGGAAATTACACCACACCCGGCGTGGGGCCTGTAGTCCTAGCCCGCTGGCTCCCCGGGGCAGCGAGCGTCGTTGCTGCGTCCCTGTACCTCATCATCTCGCTGGTCGGACTGACGGGCAACCTGCTCGTGCTCCTTGCCGTAGCCCTCTCGAGGCGACTACAGACGAAGGACACGGCCTTCGTGGTCGCCCTGAGCGTCAGCGACCTGCTCACGAGCGTCACGCTGCCCATCCAGAGCGCGTCGCTGCTGGGCGCCTGGTCGCCGGCGTTCCTGGTTTGCTGCCACCTCGCTGCGGTGTCCTCCTACGTCTCCATCGGCTCTAACGTGCTGCTCCTAGCCGCCATTGCCTTCAATCGCTACGTCTACGTCACCAAGACGCCGCTGACCTACCGTTCGCATTTCAGCGCCATCAAGGTGGTGCTGATGATCGCGACGGCGTACGTCGTGCCGTTCTCCATCACAGTCAGCGGGCTCGCACTCGGCGGCGCCAAAAGCGGCGTGTGTCCGTCTGTGAGGTCAAAGGTGAACACATGTACGATCAGCGGGCATACGTTTGATTTAGTCGTTCTCTCCGTCATCGGGGTGTCGCTGGCGATCACGCTGATGTTTTACATCCTCATCTTCGTGCACGTCAAGCGACATTTTCAAGCTGTCGCCATGGTGCCGCACAAGAATAAAGTCAGCGTCATTTCGACACGGGGGCTGGTCAGTGGCAATATCTCGCCCGTCGTATCCCGCGAGACCGTCTGCAGAGGAAGTTGTCACAGCGAGAAATCTCTGCAGAGTGTGTGCAGCAGGGAGACGCATTGTTCTGGAAACTTTCCAGGCACGTCACGCGGGAGGCGGAGTAGTTTTATTCCTCGACGACATCTTGCTCCTCCATCGACGCTTCATCCCGCTTCTGCAGAGCTGACCCGTGCTGGACAGGTCTCGAGTCGCATCAACCATCAGGCGCCAGCATCGCGGCCATCTACATCCGACTCTACAGACACTTCTCCCCGTGTGAAGTGGTCCCAGGGCTGCTCCGCTGAAGGCAGTGACATGCCTCAACTGAAAGCCGAGACAACGTGCACCGCGCATCCGCTTCCCGTAGAGCAGCCCAAGTCGATTGATGGTTATTCCCAAAATAGCCAGCAGTCGGATAGGTCTCAGCGGGAGACCAGATCGTCAGCAGGCACCCAGCGGGCTACCTCTTGCCCTCCACCGGTGATCAACCAGCCGAACGACGAGGGAAATCACTTCCGCTTTGGGCGGAACCGTTTCGAGGCGACGATCACCAAGAACATGTTTCTCGTTGTCCTCGCCTTTCTGGTGTGTCTTACCCCGACCGTCGCCTTCCTCTCCTACGTCCAGAACATGACCAGTGCGGGATGCTCGCTCACGGAGGCCTACGTGGTGATCCTGTTGAGCGCAAACTGCGGGATCAATCCCATCTTGTACGGCTGGCGGCACCCGCTGTTCCGGCGGACATTCGTATGTATACTCACTCGGAGGTTCCGGGACATCGAACGACCCTCACCCTGGCTGAGACGAGTTCTGCACCGCAACCGATGAAAAACACTCAGACAAATATAGATCGACCCATAGTG
Organism: Arbacia lixula; assembly: GCA_963669155.1. Lineage (NCBI taxonomy): Eukaryota > Metazoa > Echinodermata > Echinoidea > Arbacioida > Arbaciidae > Arbacia > Arbacia lixula. The sequence continues at coordinate 14,463,251 of OZ022597.1, forward strand.
CCTGGCCACTGTTGCATAAAACTTACCATGATGGCAACTTCGTTAGCAATGGCAACTTCTATGGCAACCTTGAATTTGATTGGCTGTTGAGCAATGTTACCATGGTAGTTACCATTGATGATAGTGTTTCTATCAATGGTAAGTTTTATGCAACGGGGCCTAGATGTGCTACCAACGGCAACTTCTATGGAAACCTTGCATCTGATTGGCTGTCGCTCGGAGCAGTGCTACCATGGTAGTTACCACTGATAGTAAGCTTTATGCAACTGGGCCCTGGAGACTAGTTGGTGACCTGGTGACTTGGTGATGAGTTACCATTGATAGTAAGCTTTATGCAACTGGGCCCTGGAGACTAGTTGGTGACCTGTTGGAAACCGAGTCTCCGTGGCAGATTCGTGACGTCCCCGTAACGTCTCCATAATGTCTCCAAACGTCTCCCTGACGTCCTTGCGATAGCAAGATACTGTGTCTGTGACATCACTGCCTCACGACCAGGTTGTCAATGACATAATTAATTTCTTTAAAGGTGATATTCATAGAAAATCCCTAAATGTGAAGATATTCATCTACAGAAAGCTTTTAAGTCATACAATGAGGTTGGATGGCGTCCAAACAATATATCCCTTCTGAAATAGCGAAGTTAGGGTGAAAACAATCACCTATTCTCTGGGACAAACTTGCTCTACTGTCATCCGAAACGGCCTTTAGGTCTGACGTAAGAAAAGGGATGCGTTAATTGTGCATCACACATGCCAATCCGCAGCTTCTTTTCCGCCAGAAGCATCATGCATTATTAAAGAAACTGTGATGGCAGTTGCTAGTGGATTAACAGGTGTGATACACAATGGTAATTGTGAAGCATATCCCGGCTGTGACGTACACACAAAGCCACTTTCCCTCAGGCGATTTCGTTGGTCAGGAGAGAGTCAATTTAGTGAAATTCGATTTTCATAAAACACACAACTTATCACTTTCATGGCATGTTAGCTGCATAATTTGCTTGTAACTCATTTAATTATAAAATGAACTATATTGATTTGATTTTATTTCCAATAAGTATCACCTTTAAAATTTGCATGGGCCACATGAAAGACCCTATACCAAATTATTTGAACTATGGACTTATACAATCTAAGATGTGCACGAAGAAAATAGAAATATCCAGTTTGCCTGCTAGCTTCTCTTTCGTCTATCTACCATCATGACCATTATGGTAAAATCACAAGCTTGAAAACAAATATTCATGTGTCTGTAATTCCTAAATTTCATTGCGTTTATTAGATTGTGGTATTAATGTCTACAAGTTCTAGACTATATTTTAAGTCGACCCGTTAAAAACTCTTCTGAAATGTAACAATCAATATTTACCCATTAAATCTTCTTTTTCAAGTCCCGAATTGTAAAAGGAATCTGAAGTTTTGTTTTCATGAATATATAGCCATTCATGTAAATAAACATATACATGTATATAAATTATAAAGAGAGAGAGAAGGAGAGAGAGAGAAAGAGGAAGAGAGAGAGAGAGCGAAGGAGACAGAGAGAGTGAAAGAGAAAGAGAGAAAGAAAGAGAGAGCGAGCGAAGGAGAGAGAGAGAGAGAGAGAGGGGGGGAGAGAGAGAGAGAGAGAGAGAGAGAGAGAGAGAGAGAGAGAAAAAAAATTACTCAACTTACTATTTTAAGCCTCAAAAAGATATTCAAATAAGCCAAAACTGTACGATAATGTTCAATATTGTCGCCGGTGCAACTTGCCTATGAGTATTTAACATTCCAAGCTTACCATGATCTTTAGGCTAATAGATTGTGTGATTTATGTGAAGTAGATACTGACGTGATTGAAATGTTGTTATTTCAGCAACTTATCTACCGTAGGTCGTACTTGACTTTTTCTGTGTCGGCACATTGAGTGTGCAAACAACCAAAGGTTATATTGCTAGTTGTCCGTGTTTCTAATTATAAATGCTGCATCCACTGTTCGCTTATAAATGTACTAGGTGTTAAATTTAACAAAATAGACACTTTTGAGAAAAGGATCAAAAATCGGATTAAGGATGGACTGTGCTCGGATAGACTTCCTTTGATCTACCATGACAAGTGACTTAAACAATACGCGGTATTTCTCATTAGGCAATACCTTGCTCTGAATAACAGAAGAAAATCTGGTTTGAGAAGTATTCCAACCGTTCAGCCTTCGCTGGGGCTACATGTACTACTACTACTACTACTACTACTACTACTACTACTACTACTACTACTACTACTACTACTACTACTACTACTACTACTACTACTACTAGGCCTACTACTACTACTACTACTACTACTACTACTACTACTACTACTACTACTACTGCTACTACTACTACTACTACTAAGTACTACTACTACTACTACTACTACTACTATATACTACTACTACTACTACTACTATACTACTACTACTACTACTACTACTACTACTACTACTACTACTCCGGGCTACTACTACTACTACTACTACTACTACTACACCCTGAACTATCTGCGATTCCCCTCACACTCTGGGAGCCCAAACAGGGTACTGCGAGAAGAGGGAGAAGTCGGGCAACTTACATTAGTGTATATATTAAAGAATGACAATGGCCTTGATAGCGTTAGTGAGCTGAGCACAGCCATGCTGGATAGACAGGTCTGGAGGTGCAACTACGTTCATGGAACCCGAGATGGTAGGCTGAAGCCTATGCATGCCCTCGAATTAGTAGTAGACTACTTCTAATACTACTTCTAATGGTAATAATAATGATAATCATATTTTATTTTGTGTTTATCTTATTCCCTGATTCACTATCTTCTCTATTATACTCACCAGGCAATGTCGCGAAAGCCCAACACTCTTTCGAGTTAGTTTGAATTCGGCCTCGGCCTCGATCTCGTACACTCCACCGCGCTTCGCCATAGATGGCGCTATTTCATAACAACATCCATAGTCATCAATTTGAAATATATACTGACTTGTATTTATACCTTTTGTATACTCTCCTACATATTTGCGAGTCAGTATCAATCACTCCCCCCCCCCCCCCCCCCCCCCCCCGCCAGGCAAAATAGCACAAAAGTCACAAGAGTAATTGTTCATGCCGTTTTAACAGTACATTTGGGCATTTCTTGTGCGATTTTTAAAGTGTTTTCACTCAACCATGACACGAAAATGACTTATGTTTACACAACAGGTCTATGTCAAAATATCCAGAGTTTTATCTTTCACCAAAATAAAGGGTTTTTAAAAGTTTCAAACTCAAGAGAGAAGAGTACTTGTTAAACGGTGCTAACTCAACCAGAACAATGGGTTTTGTGTCGGGATAGGTGTTAGTGCATCGAGAGATGGATGATAAATATACACCAGAAATGGAATTCTTCAAAAATTCATCTGACAGAATTCCAAAATTACCCTTGTGACATTTTTGCCTTTAAAAAATTGCCCACTCCTGCATGACTAGTCTTATTGGATTAATGTGATTTTCACACATAAACTTACCTTTTTGTTGTGTTTATGTTGTATTTTATCTCCCTATATGTTCATGTTACTATGTATTATTGTGTTATTTGTACACAGGGCCTCCAGGGAGAACAGTGGCAAGCCCATTGATGGAGCTACGCTATTTTAAAAATAGACTTAATAAATAACTAATTAACAGTTTGGCGCACTCAGTTTTAGTACGTGCACCATGGGGCATTTTGTTTTTTATGCTTGCCCAACAAAGCAACACGCCCAATAATTTGACCTATTAAAACAAAGGGAGTTGGTCAAACTCTGTGCATACATATGGCTCTGATAACAGATAATCTGGCAGCTAAACGGCAAATTAGGCCTAACCTTGATATCTTTGATGTATAGTTCTTTTTTTCCTGCTCATTATTCATCTATGGTGTCTATGTAATGATATCTAGGATGGTGTGGAGTACTCATTCTTCAGCATGTTTAATTAATCAAAATGGCCTCAAATATGGCTGCTGATAAGGACAAAAATTACAAGTGTCCTCCTACTTGTCTACTATCTCAGTGGCGGATCCACCGAATTGCCCCCCCCCCCCTTCCCCCTCCCTTTTTTTTTTAAATTAGAGGGGGCGGAATCGGCCGCGGCTGCCCCATTCCCAAGCAAGAAAAAAAATTTCATATTAATTCCATAACACTCCAAGTCATGTAACTATGTAACAAATAGTTGTATTATTCTCATTGCTTTTGCTTTCTTTGAACCATGTGTGCCATGGCTGTGTACCACGCATCCAGCACAGAAAACTGGCAAAAAGTGACATTCTGCCCTTTTGAGCTACGCGTAAATGGTTTTCTGGTGAGAACACCCTGCTGGTAATACACACCTTTCACATAGGGTAGTATGGAGTCTGGCAGAGAAGGAATTAACTCTTTATGCACCATTGACGGATTTTGAACTGGTGATACACACTATTCCCATAGGGCAGTATGGAGTCTGGCAGAGAAGGAGTTTCATGCAATTCTTTATGCACCATTTCGGCATATTTGCATTCAGTCTGGTAATTCACATGGCGCCGTATGGAGTCTGATAGAGAAGGACTACACAAACAATCATAAACTATTATTGCATGGACCCACACTACAACAGATGTGCTGCATTCATCCACGGCAAATTAGAAGTAATCAGCTTTTATTGCAAGAAAACATGACAACATAATTTTTTAGCATTTCACTACAATGGTATTGCATGAAAAAGGATATATCAATGTACCTTATTTCAACATATCAATAATAATTGAATGACAACTTCTCTCACAAGGTATTCATTAAAGATTGAAGATTATTTTCATATTATTTATGACACTGAACATACATGTAATATTGCTCTTTATAAAATACAAATTATTGTGGCATGAATGGTATCTAAAGAAACAAGTTTGCACATAGTAATTGTATTTTTGGTCATAAAACTTTGCACATGGTTTTCTAACCTTGTCCCCATGCAGCTAGGCATTTACATGTACATGTATAAACCAAACTATTTAATAAATGGGTCAGAATACAGTAGACTAATCAAGCTCAATTTAATTGCAGGCTCCCTATGGCACGTTCTGAGAAAAGAGAAAGATGATAAATGTGACTAGTCTAAGAGTATGGCACTAGATTCATTTTTAGTTTGGATAAAAAAAAACACAGCTTGGAAGCCAGTCTTGTGGCACTCATGTCAAACCAACAGTGGCAAGAGTTTTTCAAGTGTTGGGTGATTCCACAGGGTTGGGGCAATCTTTGTGTCATACCACAACTCCACATCCATATAATTTTCAATAAACCAGGCAAATATAGTCCAATAATGACATGAGCAAAAAAATGGGGTCCTATCCACTGTTATTTCCCAAAGACCATATGATGGCAAATTGCAATTTAAGTTATGAAAAATTCTTGTCCATGTAAAAATAATATGATGTCCATGTAACGGTGGTAGATTTTTGTATGCCTGTTGCTTCAAATCCATAAAAAATTTCCAATTTTAATGTCTATTACTGAGAAAAGAGAGCATTTTTTCATTGATAGCTCAAAACTTAACCACATCTGAATCGATCTTCATGGTTATCTGTTCATACCTCCGTTACATGGACATTGCATGGAAACTTTGCCCGAACCCCATGGAATGACTCTCCTACAAAATACACGCTAACGGCCATGAACAAAAAAAAGATGGGCAGCAATCTTCTACAAAGCAGATTTCAGCCACAATTTTAAATAACAACCTACAATACACAGCTACATGTAAGCACAATCATGTAAATTATATACATACCTCATTTTTCATACTTTAACCTGCACATTTCTTTTTCAAGACTCACCCAAAATGTAAGCGATAGACGTTTACATTCAATAAGCCCACAGCTAGGCCTTCATGGATTCAACAAGTTTTTTTTAAAAAAATAGTATTAATTAACAGCTATGCACATGAACATACATATTTTTGTAAATAAGCCTTGATGCTCCTTTTCAACACTCTTGCAAAATGTAGGCGAGAAAAGTTACATTATATGAGCCATCAACATGATTCAGCCAGGTTCAGCCACCATTCAACCCAATTATATAAAAGCAATGTTCATTGAAGGCTGCAATTGCCGATAGTGCTTAACTGTATAGGAGCTAATGTAGAAAATTTAACTGACTGGAGTATAGCTTAAAGATTGTCCCTCCCTTTTGCAAGCTTAAAATTTGCAATCGTCTATCACGATCGTAAATTGAAGAAAGTGTGATTCAAGACCATTTCTAAGAATTTAGCATGACGTTTTTTATGTGCATTATTTAAATTTTACACTAAGTATCAGTTGCAAATTATGAATATACAGCTTGCTAACATTTCTCGATTTGTTTTGCCAATGTTTCGATGATTTTGTGGTGATCTGAAAAAGGGATGGGCTGTCTTTAAGCATAGCTTATTGTGTGTACTCTTGCTTGACCGGGGAAGTCACCAGAAAATCTTTTACGGAGGGCTCAAAATGGCAGAATGTCACTTTTTGTGAGATATCCGTGCTAGACGTGTGGTACACAGCTATGGCACACATGGCTCAAAGAAAGCAAAAACAGTATGAATAATAAGACTATTACTGATTTTACATGTGGTGCAGCAAATTTGCGCATAGCTTACAATCATTTTCTGTAACCCACGCGTAATGTTTGTGCCGCACGTTTTTTATACTGGGAACCACCGTGTGCCTTGTATTTTGTTGATGAGCCTTCTGGCGTAACAGTCTGTACAACTCACTTAAGCTACACTCCAGTCAATTAAATGTTCTATATACATATTTATATATCTACATATAGATATATAGATACATATGTATGTATACATGTATATATATACCGGTATTTATACAACTATATATAGGAAATTAAACACATATCCTTTTTAACCCTGCAGTTGCTCTGTATTCATGCAAAATGTACATAATAGAAATGACATTCAATAAGTGAAGTGTAAGATTCAGCCAGGTTTTAAAACCAATAAATATGGACACAGCTAGGAACTTGTAAATACATATCCTTTTGAATAATCTTAAAGGGATAGTTCACCCTGAAGATAAGTTGGTTGCATTAAAAACAGAAACATGAAAGAAACATATTGGTGAAGGTTTGACGAAAATCTGTCAAAGGATAAGAAAACTATGATCTTTTGAAATTTTGGAACGTCACATGCGAGGTGCTCACTCATATGTTGTGTACAGGATAATTCCATAAAGTGCTCTTTCTCTGTTTTTGACAATGGAATGGTTATTTTCTTCATACAGGTACATGTGAAAAATGTATTTCTAATGATGCATCAAATGCACAGGTAAAAGGATGCATATCTGTTTGAGAAAATGCACACTTTTGAAAAAAAAAATATACAACATATGGGCGAGCACCTCACACATGACGTCACAAAATAAAAACTATAAAAGATCATAACTTTCTTATCCTTTGACGGATTTTCATCAAACCTTCACTAATATGTTTCTGTCATGTGTCTGCTTTCATTGAAACAAACTAAATTTCAGGGTGAACTATCCCTTTAACATCGCTCTAAAGACTCGTGCAAAATGTATGCAATGGATATTACATTCTATGAGCCAAGAGCAGGATGCAGCCAAGTTTTACAAAACAAAATATTATAGAGTAGGGAGCTAGAACATGTAAATACATATATTTGGGTTATACACCCTGATTTTGCTTATGAGCACACACATAAAATGTACATTGTAAACAATGAAAACTACATTCAATGAGCCTACGGTTTGGTTAAAAAAAAAGGATATACAGTTAAGCCCCTGGAGACACATATTTGTTCTTATAAACCTACATATTGCTTTTCAATGCTCATATAAAAAAAAATCAAATAAGTAGTTCAGTTTTATGTACATACATTAACAAGAACAAATCACATATCATAGGGTTCAGAATGGTAAATAACTTTTCTGATTGCAACCATTTATACCAAGACTATAATGATTCATATGAATTGATTAAAGAGGAATGAAACCCTCAAAGTTATTCTAAATTAGGTAAAACAAGGAAATCCAGACAAATTGTAAGAAAGTTGTGATTTTGTGAAAATCATGATTACTTGCACTTATGCCCGATTATTACCCTTCATGGAGAACTATATGAGTACGTACTGTATGGAATTATACGAACAAGATTCGCTGGTCACTGCTTTAGGGCCAAAGACCAAGTAATCTCAGATGTGATCTGCATGAGACTCCCGTGACCTAACAGAGGAAGGAGACCTCTGAACTACATGGATTGTATTGCAAGGGACATCCAATGTGAAACTGGGGACTTGCAGGCATTGATGATGGATAAAGATTCATGGCATTGCGGATGCATCCGCCTATTATTAGTAGTAGTAGTAGTAGTATGGAACTATTGTTGATCTTGTGTAGACAAGCTAACACCCAGAGCACCACTTGCCTACTTTTAGTGTTAAGAGCAATTCTATAGGGTTACGGTAGTGAAGATGATTGTCCAACACATTTTATTGCCTGAAAGTCTGTCTTACCTCAAACTTCTGATTATCTGTTTGTCCAATTTTTCCAGCTCTTATACAAGTCAACTTTATTACATGGATTAAATTCCCCTGTAAGTAACATTTCAGATTTGTAAGCATAAATGTGCAGACTCTACATTTATTCTTGGACATTATAAATAAATAAATAAATAAATAAATAAATAAAGGATTGGCAGGTTAGTAAAGAAGCACATTGTCTACATTTAAGCTGGCAGAGGTGATGTAGGCAGACGAGGTATATATTGACATATATAGCACGCTTACTGTTTGCATCGGAAGCACTTCAATTATTACACATAAATTGAGTAGGTTTATACCATAAAGGATTGTGCTTATAGCAGGTTGGTAAAGAAACACATTGTCTAAATGTACATTTAACCTGGCAGAGGCGATGTAATACAGACGAGATATCTATTGACATGCATAGCATGCATGTCCCGCCACGTTTCAAGGCACATAACAAACATTAGCCGTAAATTGAGTAGGTTTATACTATAAAGGATATTTTTTGAAAATCAGTTTGAATTAAATATGCGTAACAGGCCCATCCCCAGAGCTACCAAGTCTCACACATTATGGGTGAGACTCCATCATTTTGGACTCTTGCTAATCCCCTCAAATCTCTGTCTCACGCAACTATCACAGAATATCCCCATATACATTGTACACAATGTCTGTGATCTCATGCAGATTCACAGAAAATCTCACACATAGCTGATCTTTGAACTTAGCAGCTCTGCAACCCCAGACTAGGGCTACAGTACACAGACAGCAGAGGGGTATGTATGAACACAGTGCATGCATACGGATGGGACATACTGCAAGTGCAAGTACTAGAACATGTACAAGTACAGTACAGCCTTGCACTGTGCAAATTGGCTGTAGTAATAGTAGCCTACACTGCACACATGCATTTTCTGACCGTCTTATCAGAACTTCCCTGACATCCTACGCAGTCCTGTCTATGTGTGTGTGTGTGTGGGGGGGCGGGGGGGGGGGGGGGGGGGGGGGGGAGGGGGGGATGACATACTGGTGTGAGTCGGCTAGAGGCAGTGTTTCCATTACTCCCGAAATACAGGAAATTCGGGGGGAATTTGGTGTT